>CM026401.1:2605273-2642224 GCA_014843695.1 Archivesica marissinica
GGTCTGAATGAGGGTGGTGGGTGTTACTGACACAGGTCTGAATGAGGGTGGTGGGTGTTACTGACACAGGTCTGAATGAGGGTGGTGGGTGTTACTGACACAGGTCTGAATGAGGGTGGTGGGTGTTACTGACACAGGTCTGAATGAGGGTGGTGGGTGTTACTGACACAGGTCTGAATGAGGGTGGTGGGTGTTACTGACACAGGTCTGAATGAGGGTGGTGGGTGTTACTGACACAGGTCTGAATGAAGGTGGTGGGTGTTACTGACACAGGTCTGAATGAGGGTGGTGGGTGTTACTGACACAGGTCTGAATGAGGGTGGTGTGTGTTACTGACACAGGTCTGAATGAGGGTGGTGTGTGTTACTGACACAGGTCTGAATGAGGGTGGTGGGTGTTACTGACACAGGTCTGAATGAGGGTGGTGGGTGTTACTGACACAGGTCTGAATGAGGGTGGTGTGTGTTACTGACACAGGTCTGAATGAGGGTGGTGGATGTTACTGACACAGGTCTGAATGAGGGTGGTGGGTGTTACTGACACAGGTCTGAATGAGGGTGGTGGGTGTTACTGACACAGGTCTGAATGAGGGTGGTGGGTGTTACTGACACAGGTCTGAATGAGGGTGGTGGGTGTTACTGACACAGGTCTGAATGAGGGTGGTGGGTGTTACTGACACAGGTCTGAATGAGGGTGGTGGGTGTTACTGACACAGGTCTGAATGAGGGTGGTGGGTGTTACTGACACAGGTCTGAATGAGGGTGGTGGGTGTTACTGACACAGGTCTGAATGAGGGTGGTGGGTGTTACTGACACAGGTCTGAATGAGGGTGGTGGGTGTTACTGACACAGGTCTGAATGAGGGTGGTGGGTGTTACTGACACAGGTCTGAATGAGGGTGGTGGGTGTTACTGACACAGGTCTGAATGAGGGTGGTGGGTGTTACTGACACAGGTCTGAATGAGGGTGGTGGGTGTTACTGACACAGGTCTGAATGAGGGTGGTGGGTGTTACTGACACAGGTCTGAATGAGGGTGGTGGGTGTTACTGACACAGGTCTGAATGAGGGTGGTGGGTGTTACTGACACAGGTCTGAATGAGGGTGGTGGGTGTTACTGACACAGGTCTGAATGAGGGTGGTGGGTGTTACTGACACAGGTCTGAATGAGGGTGGGGGTGTTACTGACACAGGTCTGAATGAGGGTGGTGGGTGTTACTGACACAGGTCTGAATGAGGTGGTGGGTGTTACTGACACAGGTCTGAATGAGGGTGGTGGGTGTTACTGACACAGGTCTGAATGAGGGGTGGGTGTTACTGACACAGGTCTGAATGAGGGTGGTGGGTGTTACTGACACAGGTCTGAATGAGGGTGGTGGGTGTTACTGACACAGGTCTGAATGAGGGTGGTGGGTGTTACTGACACAGGTCTGAATGAGGGTGGTGGGTGTTACTGACACTGGTCTGAATGAGGGTTGTGGGTGTTACTGACACTTGTCTGAATGGGGGTGGGTGTTACTGACACTGGTCTGAATGGGGGTGGTGGGTGTTAAATTGCTTTATTAAACAACTTCATATTGCATTCTCCCTTCAAATATTTTAAAATTAACATAAAAATTAAGCGAAAAATATGGGTGATGTTTCTTTGATCTTGAAGTGGAAGTCGTGATAGCTCAGTGGTAGCGCGTTCGTTTCAAGTGTGAAAGGCCCGGAGTTTGAGTCCCGTTGGAGCTGTTACGATTGTGCCCTTAGGCAAGGTATTTAAATTCGACATGCCTCTTCTTGCTCCCTCGTGGCGATGGATTCCACCAGGAATGAGGTCTCGAGAGTGATTCATATAAGTTGTAAGAACTTGTTTCGCAATCGAGCTAAATTAAATTTGTATTATACTAAGACAGCACCAATAGCTTAGATGATAATGGTGACTCACCAAATATTGTGGATCGATAACCCGGTAGCCAATCTGAGCAGTATTTCAGGCACAGATGGGTGTTCCTGTAGAACCGCCAGCTTGATAGCTTCCTCACATGATACAACTTGTGTGGCACATTCTAAGTAAAAGATATTATGGGACTTTAACATGGAAACTCAATTGGGACTTTAACAAGGAGACTAGATCAACACTGACTAATCACTGTTTATTTTTAGTTATTCCACTTTTCTAGTCTGTTGATTTTAAATAGAAGAAATTGGTCTTGGTGCATGATTACTGATATGTAATAAGTGATGATTGGCTGGTGGTGTGGTGTTTTACATTTATTTATCATCACTATCGGTTCCCCATATTAAGATAATTAGTCATTTTAGATTTTTGGAGGATAGTGCATGATACAGACAGAGACCCATTCCAGAGTCTCCTCTGGTTCGTTTTCGCGCACGGTGTAAAGCACCGACACGAGACCTCGGTTTAACGTCCCATCTGAAAGACTGTTAATTTTATTATGGTCAAACGGGGGTCGAACCTGCGATCCCTGGATTACCAGTCCAGCGTGTTACCACTGGACTACAGATCCGTCTGATGATTAGCAATCCAACAACTTACATCATTAATATTATCATGCCCCTTAATTACATCATTAATTACCAATCTATCACACTGCCATGGTGAGTATACCTTGGAAAAATCTTAATTAGCGAAACAGGTAGCTGTTGGAACATTCTTACCTTCACCCTGATCAAAGTAGTACATCAAATATTCTTTACTTTCAACATTTTAATGTCTCAATTATTCTTTGCTTTCAACATTTTAAAGTCTCGAATATTCTTTACTTTCAACATTTTAATGTCTCGAATATTCTTTACTTTCAACATTTTAATGTCTCAAATATTCTTTACTTTCAACATTTTAAAGTCCCATTTTCTTTACTTTCAACATTTTAAAGTCCCAATTATTCTTTGCTTTCAACATTTTAATGTCTCAAATCTTCTTTGCTTTCAACATTTTAAAGTCTCGAATATTCTTTACTTTCAACATTTTAATGTCTCGAATATTCTTTACTTTCAACATTTTAATGTCTCAAATATTCTTTACTTTCAACATTTTAAAGTCCCATTTTCTTTACTTTCAACATTTTAAAGTCCCAATTATTCTTTGCTTTCAACATTTTAATGTCTCAAATCTTCTTTGCTTTCAACATTTTAATGTCTCAAATCTTCTTTACTTTCAACATTTTAAAGTCTCAAATCTTCTTTACTTTCAACATTTTAAAGTCTCAAATCTTTTTTACTTTCAACATTTTAATGTCTCAAATCTTCTTTACTTTCAACATTTTAAAGTCTCAAATCTTTACTTTCAACATTTTAAAGTCTGTTTTTTCTCTCTTCAGATAAAACAATAATTCATAATACAAATTTATCGTATTGTTCGCTTATTGATAATTGTTCGAGAGGAAGGTTGGTGGTTCTATCCGTCGTACCTGAAATACTGCTCGATGGGGTACCCAGGGTCTTCCTCCACCAGTAACAGCTGGGGAGTCGCCACATGACGAAAGCTGTTGTTGTGACTTTAAGCCCAATGACGAAAACAAGATCACTCCATTCTAGAGAATGCTTGTTCACTTACGTGAACGGTGTAGTTGTCACTGACACATGACCTTGGTTTAAGTTTAAACTTTATTTATTTTACAACGAAAACGGAAGCAAGTTTTAACAACTTATATTAATCACTCTCGTTGAGTGGGAGGGGGGAAACTGGAGTACCTGGAGAAAACCCATCTGTCCGATCTGGCGACCAGCGTACTATCTCACATACTACCTGGTCCGAGGATCAAACCCGGGTTGCATTGGTGAGAAGCGAGCGTGCTAACCACTGCGCTAATCGGACAGACCTTGGTTTAAAGTCTCGTCCAAAATACTCTGCTAATTTATTATTAGTTAACGGGAATCATCTGGACCAATGGTTCGCTACAAACTATAATCGATTTACCTCAGTTTAACCCTTTGAAGCTAGCGGCAGATAAAATCACTTTTGTAAAGTGCACAGACCGCTGATCAGGTTCTATATTGTTTGCTATTCAGATAGTGGAGCTAAATCACACGGCTGAATAGCAAACAACAGTGATCCGGATCAGAGATCCGCTGGATCTGTATTGTTTGCAAAAGTGATTTTATTTGCTCAACAGGCAAAGGATTAATCAACATAATCATGCATGTCCACAGAAAGAAGTTAAGAGTTAGCTTATACAAATTTATTTTAGCTCGATTGCGAAACAAGTTATTTCAACTTATATAAATCACTCTCGAGACCTCATTCCTGATGGAATCCATCACCACGAGGGAGAGAGAAGTCAACGTGGTATTTAAATGCCTTGCCTAAGAGCACAATCATAATGGCTCCAGTGGGGCTCGAACTCCGGACCTTTCGCACCTGAAGCGAACGCGCATCCACTGCGCTATCACGACTTCCGAAGGCAAAGGGTTAATCAACATAATCATGAAGATGTGTGAACTCCTGAAGCAAGCATGTCCAGAGAAGTGTCCAGAGAAGTGTCCACAGAAAGAAGAGTGTGAAACCCTTGGAGCGGACACAGATCTCGCGTAATAAAAAAACTGTTGAACATTTAAAGCTTGGTCTATGTAATACTAGTGCTAGCGAACTAGTAAAAAAAAAAAAAAAGGCAAAAAAGAAAGGAATGAAAAAAAAAAAAGAAGAAAGTGTGAACTCTGCAGATATGCACGTAATTTTTTTTTTTTTACAATATTACTACAAAATATAAACAAATGTTTCGCATTAATTGAAGGTATCCAATTGCAGACACAAAGTGTTTCACAAGTGCTATTGAAGAGTTCAAAAGTGTTTTAAGAGTGAAAGTACGACTTGAAACAGTTGTTGCAATTGTCACTTGTAGCTAAATTGGGCTTTAAAGTCTTATTGTGTAATAAATAATTCTAAAAGGAGCTACCGTTCATACTCGCCTATAAGACAAGATTTTTACCACCAGATAATGGCCTCACGGTTGGGAAGCTTCCCGTCTTAAAAGTGAGTGCTAAAATTTTAAATTATCGGGCATTTTTTAAAAATGTGTTAAATGGTATTCATAGTTACATTTTTGAAAAGAAAGCTCTCTACACTGAACATTTCTTCAACTTGCACTGGCCAAACATGCAATTTATGTGTCTTGTGTCCATTTTATCAACCTGTCTTATATATGAATGCTAAAACCCACAGATTTGTAGACCATAGTAGGGGGGGGTCGTCTTATAGGGGGGTCGTCTTATAGGGGGGTCGTCTTATGGGGGGTCGTCTTATGGGGGGTCGTCTTATGGGGGGGTCGTCTTATAGGGGGGTCGTCTTATAGGTGAGATCGGACGGTAAATGCATATTATTTGTATTAACATATGTATTAGTCATTATTAGCATAATATACATATATATAGTATACCAGGTGTTAGTATGGGTGTTTAGTACCTAAGTGTGATACATTGTTCACTATTGGTAGTGTCACTGGTATTACTGGTATTGATGCAGGGCCCCCTATCATTGCCATGCCTCCAATTGATGCCGTGCCCCTTGTCAATGCCATACCCCTTATCAATGACGTGCCCCTTGTCAATGCCATACCCCTTATCAATGACGTGCCCCTTGTCAATGCCATACCCCTTATCAATGATGTGCCCCTTGTCAATGCCATACCCCTTATCAATGACGTGCCCCTTGTCAATGCCATACCCCTTATCAATGATGTGCCCCTTGTCAATGCCATACCCCTTATCAATGACGTGCCCCGTGTCAATGCCATACCCCTTATCAATGACGTGCCCCTTGTCAATGCCATACCCCTTATCAATGCAGTGCCCCGTATCAATGCCATGCCCCTTATCAATGATGTTCCCCTTATCAATGCAGTGCCCCTTATCAATGCCATACCCCTTATCAATGCAGTGCCCCTTATCAATGCCGTGCTCCTTATCAATGCAGTGCCCCTTATCAATGCCATGCCCCTTATCAATGACGTGCCCCTTATCAATGACATGCCCCTTATCAATGCCATGCCCCTTATCAATGTCGTGCCCCTTATCAATGACGTGCCCCTTATCAATGCAGTGCCCCTTATCAATGTTGTGCCCCTTATCAATGCAGTGCCCCTTATCAATGATGTGCCCCTTATCAATGCCATACCCCTTATCAATGCAGTGCCCCTTATCAATGCCATGCCCCTTATCAATGCAGTGCCCCTTATCAATGTTGTGCCCCTTATCAATGCAGTGCCCCTTATCAATGCCATGCCCCTTATCAATGCAGTGCCCCTTATCAATGTCGTGCCCTTATCAATGCAGTGCCCCTTATCAATGTCGTGCCCCTTATCAATGCCATGCCCCTTATCAATGACGTGCCCCTTATCAATGCCATACCCCTTATCAATGCAGTGCCCCATATCAATGCCATGCCCCTTATCAATGCAGTGCCCCTTATCAATGTTGTGCCCCTTATCAATGCAGTGCCTCTTATCAATGTCGTGCCCCTTATCAATGCAGTGCCCCTTATCAATGCCATGCCCCTTATCAATGTCGTGCCCCTTATCAATGCCATGCCCCTTATCAATGCAGTGCCCCTTATCAATGACGTGCCCCTTATCAATGCAGTGCCCCTTATCAATGCCATACCCCTTATCAATGCAGTGCCCCTTATCAATGCAGTGCCCCTTATCAATGCCATGCCCCTTAGCAATGCCATGTCCCCTATCAATGCCATGCCCCTTATCAATGCAGTGCCCCTTATCAATGCAGTGCCCCTTATCAATGCAGTGCCCCTTATCAATGCCATGCCCCTTATCAATGTCGTGCCCCTTATCAATGCCATGCCCCTTATCAATGCAGTGCCCCTTATCAATGACGTGCCCCTTATCAATGCAGTGCCCCTTATCAATGCCATACCCCTTATCAATGCAGTGCCCCTTATCAATGCAGTGCCCCTTATCAATGCCATGCCCCTTATCAATGCCATGTCCCCTATCAATGCCAAGCCCCTTATCAATGTCATGTCCCTTATCAATGCCAAGTCCCTTATCAATGCCATGCCCCTTATCAATGCCATGCCCCTTATCAATGCAGTGCCCCTTATCAATGACGTGCCCCTTATCAATGCAGTGCCCCTTATCAATGCCATACCCCTTATCAATGCAGTGCCCCTTATCAATGCAGTGCCCCTTATCAATGCCATGCCCCTTATCAATGCCATGTCCCCTATCAATGCCAAGCCCCTTATCAATGTCATGTCCCTTATCAATGCCAAGTCCCTTATCAATGCCATGCCCCTTATCAATGCCATGCCCCTTATCAATGCAGTGCCCCTTATCAATGACGTGCCCCTTATCAATGCAGTGCCCCTTATCAATGCCATACCCCTTATCAATGCAGTGCCCCTTATCAATGCAGTGCCCCTTATCAATGCCATGCCCCTTAGCAATGCCATGTCCCCTATCAATGCCATGCCCCTTATCAATGCAGTGCCCCTTATCAATGCAGTGCCCCTTATCAATGCAGTGCCCCTTATCAATGCCATGCCCCTTATCAATGTCGTGCCCCTTATCAATGCCATGCCCCTTATCAATGCAGTGCCCCTTATCAATGACGTGCCCCTTATCAATGCAGTGCCCCTTATCAATGCCATACCCCTTATCAATGCAGTGCCCCTTATCAATGCAGTGCCCCTTATCAATGCCATGCCCCTTAGCAATGCCATGTCCCCTATCAATGCCATGCCCCTTATCAATGCAGTGCCCCTTATCAATGCAGTGCCCCTTATCAATGCAGTGCCCCTTATCAATGCAGTGCCCCTTATCAATGTCGTGCCCCTATCAATGCTGTGTCCCCATCAATGCTGTGCCCCTTATCAATGCCATGCCCCCATCAATACCATGCCCCTTATCAATGCCATGCCCCCTTATCAATGCCGTGCCCCTTATCAATGCCATGCCCCCCATCAATACCATGCCCCTTATCAATGCCATGCCCCCTTATCAATGTCGTGCCCCTTATCAATGCCATGCCCCTTATCAATGCAGTGCCCCTTATCAATGCCATACCCCTTATCAATGCCATGCCCCTTATCAATGCCATGTCCCTTATCAATGCCATATCCCTTATCAATGCCAAGCCCCTTATCAATGCCAAGCCCCTTATCAATGCCAAGCCCCTTATCAATGCCAAGCCCCTTATCAATGCAGTGCCCCTTATCAATGCCATACCCCTTATCAATGTCATGCCCCTTATCAATGCCATGTCCCTTATCAATGCCATGTCCCTTATCAATGCCATGCCCCTTATCAATGCCATGCCCCTTATCAATGCCATGTCCCTTATCAATGCCATGTCCCTTATCAATGCCATGTCCCTTATCAATGCAGTGCCCCTTATCAATGTCATGCCCCTTATCAATGCCATGTCCCTTATCAATGCCATGTCCCTTATCAATGCCAAGCCCCCTATCAATGCCAAGCCCCTTATCAATGCCATGCCCCTTATCAATGCCATGCCCCTTATCAATGTCATACCCCTTATCAATGCCATGTCCCTTATCAATGCCAAGCCCCCTATCAATGCCAAGCCCCCTATCAATGCCATGCCCCTTATCAATGTCATACCCCTTATCAATGCCATGTCCCTTATCAATGCCATGTCCCTTATCAATGCCATGTCCCTTATCAATGCCATGTCCCTTATCAATGCCATGCCCCTTATCAATGCCATGCCCCTTATCAATGTCATACCCCTTATCAATGCCATGTCCCTTATCAATGCCATGTCCCTTATCAATGCCATGTCCCTTATCAATGCCAAGCCCCTTATCAATGCCATGCCCCTTATCAATGCAGTGCCCATTATCAATGCAGTGCCCCTTATCAATGACGTGCCCCTTATCAATGCCATGCCCATTATCAATGCAGTGCCCCTTATCAATGCAGTGCCCCTTATCAATGCCATGCCCTTATCAATGCAGTGCCCCTTATCAATGCAGTGCCCCTTATCAATGCCATGCCCCTATCAATGCCATGCCCCTTATCAATGCCATGCCCCTTATCAATGCCATGCCCCTTATCAATGTCATGCCCCTTATCAATGCCATGTCCCTTATCAATGCCATGTCCCTTATCAATGCCATGCCCCTATCAATGCCATGCCCCTTATCAATGCCATGCCCCTTATCAATGCCATGCCCCTATCAATGCCATGCCCCTTATCAATGCAGTGACCCTTATCAATGCAGTGCCCCCCCCCCCTGCATCAATGGCGTTCCCCCATATTTTGTTTGACTGACAAGTCAAACTTTCACCCTGGAGTAGAATTACCCACTGCATGTTTTAAGCAGTAACTGCATACTTCCCTACACAGTTACTGTAGTGTCCTGTATTTTGTGCCCCTTATCAATGCAGTGCCTCTTATCAATGTCGTGCCCCTTATCAATGCAGTGCCCCTTATCAATGCCATGCCCCTTATCAATGTCGTGCCCCTTATCAATGCCATGCCCCTTATCAATGCAGTGCCCCTTATCAATGACGTGCCCCTTATCAATGCAGTGCCCCTTATCAATGCCATACCCCTTATCAATGCAGTGCCCCTTATCAATGCAGTGCCCCTTATCAATGCCATGCCCCTTAGCAATGCCATGTCCCCTATCAATGCCATGCCCCTTATCAATGCAGTGCCCCTTATCAATGCAGTGCCCCTTATCAATGCAGTGCCCCTTATCAATGCCATGCCCCTTATCAATGTCGTGCCCCTTATCAATGCCATGCCCCTTATCAATGCAGTGCCCCTTATCAATGACGTGCCCCTTATCAATGCAGTGCCCCTTATCAATGCCATACCCCTTATCAATGCAGTGCCCCTTATCAATGCAGTGCCCCTTATCAATGCCATGCCCCTTATCAATGCCATGTCCCCTATCAATGCCAAGCCCCTTATCAATGTCATGTCCCTTATCAATGCCAAGTCCCTTATCAATGCCATGCCCCTTATCAATGCCATGCCCCTTATCAATGCAGTGCCCCTTATCAATGACGTGCCCCTTATCAATGCAGTGCCCCTTATCAATGCCATACCCCTTATCAATGCAGTGCCCCTTATCAATGCAGTGCCCCTTATCAATGCCATGCCCCTTATCAATGCCATGTCCCCTATCAATGCCAAGCCCCTTATCAATGTCATGTCCCTTATCAATGCCAAGTCCCTTATCAATGCCATGCCCCTTATCAATGCCATGCCCCTTATCAATGCAGTGCCCCTTATCAATGACGTGCCCCTTATCAATGCAGTGCCCCTTATCAATGCCATACCCCTTATCAATGCAGTGCCCCTTATCAATGCAGTGCCCCTTATCAATGCCATGCCCCTTAGCAATGCCATGTCCCCTATCAATGCCATGCCCCTTATCAATGCAGTGCCCCTTATCAATGCAGTGCCCCTTATCAATGCAGTGCCCCTTATCAATGCATGCCCCTTATCAATGTCGTGCCCCTTATCAATGCCATGCCCCTTATCAATGCAGTGCCCCTTATCAATGACGTGCCCCTTATCAATGCAGTGCCCCTTATCAATGCCATACCCCTTATCAATGCAGTGCCCCTTATCAATGCAGTGCCCCTTATCAATGCCATGCCCCTTAGCAATGCCATGTCCCCTATCAATGCCATGCCCCTTATCAATGCAGTGCCCCTTATCAATGCAGTGCCCCTTATCAATGCAGTGCCCCTTATCAATGCCATGCCCCTTATCAATGCCGTGCCCCTTATCAATGCCATGCCCCTTATCAATGCAGTGCCCCTTATCAATGACATGCCCCTTATCAATGCCATGCCCCTTATCAATGCCATGCCCCTTATCAATGCCGTGCCCCTTATCAATGCCATGCCCCATCAATACCATGCCCCTTATCAATGCCATGCCCCTTATCAATGTCGTGCCCCTTATCAATGCCATGCCCCTTATCAATGCAGTGCCCCTTATCAATGCCATCCCCTTATCAATGCCATGCCCCTTATCAATGCCATGTCCCTTATCAATGCCATATCCCTTATCAATGCCAAGCCCCTTATCAATGCCAAGCCCCTTATCAATGCCAAGCCCCTTATCAATGCCAAGCCCCTTATCAATGCAGTGCCCCTTATCAATGCCATACCCCTTATCAATGTCATGCCCCTTATCAATGCCATGTCCCTTATCAATGCCATGTCCCTTATCAATGCCATGCCCCTTATCAATGCCATGCCCCTTATCAATGCGTGCCCTTATCAATGCTGCCCCTTATCAATGTGCCCTATCAATGTGCCTAAATCTGCCCCTACAATGCTGCCCCTTATCAATGCATGCCCTTATCAATGCTGCCCCTTATCAATGCTGCCCCTTATCAATGCATGCCCCTATCAATGCCATGCCCCTTATCAATGCCATGCCCCTTATCAATGCCGTGCCCCTTATCAATGTCATGCCCCTTATCAATGCCATGTCCCTTATCAATGCCATGTCCCTTATCAATGCCATGCCCCTATCAATGCCAAGCCCCTTATCAATGCCATGCCCCTTATCAATGCCATGCCCCTATCAATGCCATGCCCCTTATCAATGCATGCCCTTATCAATGCATGTTTTGTGTTATCAATGCTGCCCTTATCAATGCCATGCCCTTATCAATGCTGCCCCTTATCAATGCCATGCCCTTATCAATGCTGCCCTTATCAATGCATGCCCTTATCAATGCTGCCCTTATCAATGTCCCTTATCAATGCTGCTTATTTGCCTTATCAATGCGCCCCCTATCAATGCCAAGCCCCTTATCAATGCCATGCCCCTTATCAATGCCATGCCCCTTATCAATGTCATACCCCTTATCAATGCCATGTCCCTTATCAATGCCAAGCCCCCTATCAATGCCAAGCCCCCTATCAATGCCATGCCCCTTATCAATGTCATACCCCTTATCAATGCCATGTCCCTTATCAATGCCATGTCCCTTATCAATGCCATGTCCCTTATCAATGCCATGTCCCTTATCAATGCCATGCCCCTTATCAATGCCATGCCCCTTATCAATGTCATACCCCTTATCAATGCCATGTCCCTTATCAATGCCATGTCCCTTATCAATGCCATGTCCCTTATCAATGCCAAGCCCCTTATCAATGCCATGCCCCTTATCAATGCAGTGCCCATTATCAATGCAGTGCCCCTTATCAATGACGTGCCCCTTATCAATGCCATGCCCATTATCAATGCAGTGCCCCTTATCAATGCAGTGCCCCTTATCAATGCCATGCCCTTATCAATGCAGTGCCCCTTATCAATGCAGTGCCCCTTATCAATGCCATGCCCCTATCAATGCCATGCCCCTTATCAATGCCATGCCCCTTATCAATGCCATGCCCCTTATCAATGTCATGCCCCTTATCAATGCCATGTCCCTTATCAATGCCATGTCCCTTATCAATGCCATGCCCCTATCAATGCCATGCCCCTTATCAATGCCATGCCCCTTATCAATGCCATGCCCCTATCAATGCCATGCCCCTTATCAATGCAGTGACCCTTATCAATGCAGTGCCCCCCCCCCCTGCATCAATGGCGTTCCCCCATATTTTGTTTGACTGACAAGTCAAACTTTCACCCTGGAGTAGAATTACCCACTGCATGTTTTAAGCAGTAACTGCATACTTCCCTACACAGTTACTGTAGTGTCCTGTATTTTGTCTAACTGACAGGTCAATGTTTGACCCTGTTTGACCCTGTTAATGTCAGCTGTGGCAACATACCATGGATAACAGGCATCAAACTCCACTAACATCAATCCCCTGGGGGTAGAGTAGATTTTGTTTACCAACTGCTCTACTCAATTTCTTATTTGTGTAGCCAAGTGGTTATGGTCACTGTCAAATCACTCGCCACTCTCTGTTGCTGGTTCAATAACCCACTCGGGGTGTCGAATTGTTCCTTGGTAGGAAGCTATCCAGCTGGCTTGCAGAAGGTCGATGGTACTACCTGGGTGCACTGTGATACTGCACAAAGGGGCACCCAGGATCCTGTCTGTCTGTCTGTCTGTCTGTCTGTCTGTCTGTCTGTCTGGTCTGTCTGTCTGTCTGTCTGTCTGTCTGTCTGTCTGTCTGTGTACAAATTGGCCTATGATGGACCAAAGACACGGCTTGTAATGTCATCCAAAAAACTGTTTAATATTATTAGGGTTCGAACTTGTGCCACCTGGATTCGCAGTCCAAAATGTTAACCACTGGACCACTGAGTCTGATCCTATCCAAACAATAAAAAATCATTGGAAATATTTAATAAGTAATTTATGACTGTAATCAAAGAGAAATGTGGGATAGATTCTGTAGAAATTTGGCATTTCTGAAAAGCCAAATTTCTACAGAATCTATCCCACATTTCTCTTTGATTACAGTCATAAATTACTTATTAAATATTTCCAATGATTTTTTATTGTTTGGATAGGATCAGACTCAGTGGTGTAATGGCTCTTTTGGGTGAGGTACTTGTATACCAATGTAAACTATCATCACTTATGGTCATGGGTTCGAGCGCCAAAAAAGTTGGCAAATTTCTTGGTTTAACCCTTTCAACCCCAAGTAACTGACATGGACTGGTGCATGCTATTTTTAGACCAATAAATTAATAAGAAAATTACATTTGGACCAGTTCATTTATCAAAATGGGTAATTTTATCTAAAAATAGTAATAATTATTACTGGCAAAAAAGTGCAGATCCTGATGAGACGGCTCGTTACGAGCCGGCTCATCTGGATCTACACTTTTCATAAGCCTATTTAGAGGCCTGTGGGGTTGAAAGGGTTAAACAGTATTTTATTGTAAAACATAAATCACATATAACATACAACAACACACATAATACATTATGCAGAGGATCAAGTAGGAAGGATCTGTAGTCCAGTGGTAACACGCTGGACTAGTAATCCAGGGATCGCAGGTTCGATCCTCCGTCTGACCCTAATAAAATGAACAGTCTTTGAGATGGGACATTAAACCGAGGTCTCGTGTCGGTGCTTACACTGCACGTAAAAGAACCAGAGGAGACTCTGGACTGGGTCTCTGTTTGTATCATTGCACTGTCTTCCAAACATCTAAAATGACTAATCTCATCAGGAGGCGTCGCTCATATGGGCAACCGGTAGCGACGACAAATAAACCTAAGACACACACAGGAAGCTAAAAGTAGCTTTTATAAATTCTTTTTTCTTCTCCAGTACGGTATATTACAGAGATCGGGTGCACCAAGTACTGGTTAACCGCTGGAGCCTATCCAGGAAATGTGTTGATAGGTGGTGATATAGCCCAAAATGGTACTGATGCAGGCGTAAAACCCAAACAAACATTACCAGCAAACTCACATGTTTTACTTTATTGTCGCGATTAGTCTAAATTGTCGCGATCTCCGTCCGCTGGAAAGTGATAATATCAACGACTGCAGCAGCTAGCTAGCTAACTGTCATGATCTCCGTCTGCTGGAAAGTGATAATATCAACGACTGCAGCAGCTAGCTAGCTACTGTCAATGTAACTCTATAGCCATAAAAGAACAAAATAAACAAAAGCAATAATTCTTGTGGAAATGAGGTGTAGTGTAGTGGGGTGATGTTCTCCTTAATTATCACCTATGTTTCCTGCCTTGTTACACACATGCCTTGTTATTTATGATATATCCCCATAGTATGATGCTAAATAGTAACCATGGTGCAGATTATAATTCATCATGTCAGACCTGCCCTTCACTTCAACAATTAGAAACATCTCTAATTTTCTATTACCTCCCTTGACAGATAAAGTCTATTTTATTCCAAAATGTGAATAGGTCCTTTTAGTTAGAATCCTTTGTTTTTACTGTTGATCCCTAGCCAGATGTTGCGGTATGATAAATGTGATTTTATCAAAATCTTGTTAATTAACTGATAACATTCTTTTATAAATAAGTACCCATTGCATATACTGTATGAGACCTGTACCCATATAGTCATTTAATAATCACAAGAAGCAATAGTAGAATAACATTGTTAGCATGTTGTGCAAAGGAAACAATGATAAAAACAGAGGAAAACACTTAATAGGACCTATCTACTTTTAGGGAGTATTCAAGGGAAGTAACTGACCGATGTCCCTCATTGTATCTGCCTTTTTGTATAACAGAAACAAAAATTAACACAGGGACCCTGACTTAGTTTATACAAATTTATTTTAGCTTGATTGCTAAACAAGTATTTACAACTTATATTAACTCTTGAGACCTTATTCCTGATGGAATCCATCGCCATGAGGGA
This sequence comes from Archivesica marissinica, assembly GCA_014843695.1. Taxonomy (NCBI): domain Eukaryota; kingdom Metazoa; phylum Mollusca; class Bivalvia; order Venerida; family Vesicomyidae; genus Archivesica; species Archivesica marissinica. Next base: position 2,620,542 of record CM026401.1, read on the forward strand.
GGGAGAAGAGGCAATGTGGAATTTAAATGCATTGCCTATGGGCACAATCGTAACAGCTCCAGCGGGGTTCGAACTCCGGGCCTTTCGCACCTGAAGCGACCACTATCACGACTGAGGTTAATGCAAAACGACTGAGGTGCTACCGTGCTAAGCGAACTTGCTACCACTGCGCTATCACGACTTCCAGTTTGTGAGTTAATTATTGCATAGACGAGTTATTATATGTTAGACCTTAGTGCTGGTTATTCAGGGTTCATTATAGGTCAGAATTTTTGGGAGAAGTGAGAAAGTGCGTGATCGCTTCCTAAAATGGTGTTATTTAATATACTTCTGCAAAATAGGGTTAAAATACACAGTACAACCATTAAATACAACATTTGAATAGAAGGAGTGCATTATAGTGGGCCAGTGTATCTTACAAAATTTTGTTTGAAAATCGTAAAAACAATTTTTTTTGTGGGAGAAGTGGGGCCCCCAGAGGGCGAAGTCATGGTCCCTAGGCGACAATTTCGCCCACATCGCCCTCTAATCTGATCCCTGTTATTATAGCCGGGTCAATATACGGTTTAACCCCAAAAAAATTGCAACAAATTGTTTTATTGTTTTAAATGCATTGGGGGGTCATACTGAACCCCAGAAAAAAGTCTTCGAAAATCCCACCACGGGAAAGTGGTTAATTAGCATAAATTCAAAATGGCCACGCCCTGAAATTTCAATGTACTACAAACTTTTTTATGGATGGAATCACTGTGATGTAGAAATGACGTCACCATGACGTAGAAATGATGTCACGGCTAATGTATTGCACTAAATTTTCAAATACCAATGAAAATGAGCAATAGTAGTGCCACATTGCCACATACGATAGATTACAGGTCATCATTGTCATCGTCATTGCCAGTATCCTGATCCGCCTGCGAATGGTTATGAGGGTTGTTGCATGAATCAAGTTGGCACTGTCCACAAGCAGATGTACAGGGTAATCCATAGGTTCGACAAGTGCAGCGTTGTGTACTGCAGCCTGTTGTGCAGTTGCAATGGACTACTTTTAGTAGATTGTCTGGTGCGGCATTCTTATCAGTCAATACTGGGATGAATTGATTGAGTCTGTTGCATCGAGGCTAGTCTCTTTTCCCATCCATGTCATGATCTGATAGTAGACTCGTAAGGAATGGTATTTTGTTGCAGATGCAGTTGGTGGAAGCCATTTTGGTGTTACAAATGATGTGGCAGAAACTACTTTCTTTGTTAAGATGCTATGTCGCAATGAGGTGAGAGTGTCAGATGTAACCTTTCCGCCAAACAGAAGAATCAACGCTTTCAATCCATTTTCTTCAATAGTGTCACTTTTTTGGCCTGGTTCAGTGAACGCAAGGGCACAAGACTTCATGTTAGTGTCTCCTTTCGAAATTTTCTGAAGCAGTACCTTTTTCCCTATCCCAAAGATGCGTGAGGTGGTATCACATCCTGTAAATGCGTGAACAAAGAGCAGCAGAGAACATAACTCATTACCCAACAGGCACTTTAGCTTGTTAATGTTGTAAACTCGAATTTGGCTTTTAGACTTGTCCGAACGATAGTATAGACATTTTCTTTCTGGTTTTGAATGGTAGAGGAGGAGAATGAGCAAATCAGTGTCTTCACCTATGAGAGTTGTTGACTGAAACTCTGATGCTGCAATGGCTGCTTGTACAATATCACAGTCAGCATCTCCACGTGCATTGATTACATTGCATCCTTTCTCCCTTAACCTTTGGCTGATGATGTTGATTAAACCTTGCTTGTTGCAACCTCATGACAAAAACTCTTCTTTTTCCCCCATGAATACAGTCTCTGCTGTAAAGTTTACTATAGGATGCTTTGTCTGTTGACGTCGCAGATGGGCATTGTCCTTTATGGATGGTTCATCAAGATATCCATCAAAGACAACTGTAGCTTTCCCATAATTGTAAAGTGTAAGGTCCACATAGTCATTAGCTATCGCGCCATAGGTACTTCCCTTTGTCCATTTAACGCGGTGCATTAGTGAACCACCATCTAACACATAATGTTCAGTCTTTGGTATTTTGTCTGAAACAGCCTCATCTGAAGAACTACTTGAATATTCATCAATTGCTTTAGCAAGCTGGGGTTTGTCTGCTTTCCTGAATATGTTGTTTGCATCAAAGAGGGCTGGAGGAAATGGACTAAGTTCATAACTACGAGCCTCCTCCAAAGAGACGTCCCCTGCTCTAGAAATGACAAGAAGCCTCTGAAACAACAGAGCAGGGTCTATAGTGCGATCTGCAGTAACTTTGATTGCGGATGCGTCACCCATTGTTTTAGCCTTTTCCTTCCGTTTGCATGTATATGTAAATACTGGCTGTCCAGTCATTTTTTCAATGACTTTTTTTCACAACTGATTGAAAATCATCAACCTTCACATCATCTTTTGCAACAACTCCAGTTACAATATTTCGCAAGCTGGGATCCACTGAGAAAGGTGTGCATGATTCAAGTTTATCTTTAATCTTTGCCAGGTCTGACTGATCCCGTTTCATCCGCGATTCCATGGAGTCCTTGTGTTGTTCACTTGTTGTAAAACCAAGATTATTGAAATCTTGCATAGCAGCATTATATAAAGAACATACTGGGGATGACAGTGTCCACAGTGCACGCTGCTCCTCCGTCATGCCACTACCCCTTGTCAGACCACCAGTTGACTTCAGTGATCTCATCAATGTCTGTTCGATCACAAGGTCACAACCAAGACCAGCCGAGAATTGATCGGTTCAGCGAATAACATGAAAACCATCTTCAAACTTTCTATGGACAGTCGGATTCGTCGTTGCATGTTTTGTAGATACAGATATGCTGATTTCAAGTAATTGAAATGGCCTGCAGCAGCGAATATTGGCAGGCATTCAGCTACAGCAGAAAGATGTGCCTTCCACGAACCCATACGATCGGCCATGATCAGCATCCTACCCACTTTAACCATATTAATGTAGGAAAGCCACAGTTTACTTGTCCTTGATCGACTAGTGAGTTCTTGTCTCCTTTTCTCCAGTGCTTGTTCAATTTTAATCTTCAAATCAGATGTAGCTAGGGATTCCAAATTGCTTTCTCCTGCAATCAGTGAGGTGTAAATATCCTCATACTGATCGACTAAGGTAGCAAACTCAGAGTCACTGTCAATGAGATCAGACACTATCATGCCATTTATACATTTCTCTACTAAAAGGTGTCCACGGAATGCCCTTTGCACTGATTTTCCAGTGAACATATGCTTAACTGCATTCTCTCCATAGACTACCTCCAGAGTTTCTCTTAAGCCAGAGCCTTGCATTAGTGTACCGATGGCACCTAGCACATTCATAAATGTATGAAAACTGCCAAGCATCAAAGTTATTTCTTTCAGTGGACTGTTCGTTTGTGCGTTATAGATGATTTGACCCACTAAAACAATAGAAAGGTCACACTCTACCTTCGCCCATTATCACCCAAGTGTCGTTTGCAATATCACTAATACGTATTTTAGCTTGTCACATTTCCATTTATCCAGACAGAATGCCAATTCCCTGTGATGTTATCCACACAATGGTAATGCATGTTATGACTAAGGTTTGTGCATAAAATGCAAAACTGCATATTTGTGTACTTACTGTTGTCTGCACTTGCAGGATGTTTTGACTGTTTGATCTACAAGGTGGCAGCACCAATGTGAAAAACAAACCCTGGTGGACAAAGCTTGTAAACACAAGATATGAAGGGTGTGCCTTTTACCTCATGTGGGCATCTTGCCCCACCCTACCCTACTTTATTCGTTTTGAAAATTAATAAAATAAAGACAAGAATCAATCACCATCAGCAAGAGTTAATATCAGACAATAACTCTAATGAAAATTATTCAATTAACCTTCTGTTTCAACTTTTTTGTCCATGTTTGCGTAGGCCTACAATACGGTACCTGTGACGTCATGGTGACGTCATTTCTACATCACAGTGACATCATAGAACATTTTAAACATGCTTATTTGGTTAAGAGGTATCATGTTTCTATCTATTGGTAATACATTTATAGGGTCTAATTCCATCCATAAAAAAGTTTGTAGTACATTGAAATTTCAGGGCGTGGCCATTTTGAATTTATGCTAATTAACCCCTTTCCCGTGGTGGGATTTTCGAAGACTTTTTTTCTGAGGTTCAGTATGACCCCCCAATGCATTTAAAACAATAAAACCTTTTGTTGCAATTTTTTGGGGTAAGGCCATTATTTTTCATATAAGTCTATTATGAAATACATATATATATATAATCTCGTCCACATGAATAACAATAACTCCAGATCAACGTCTCTACATTTGTACCTAACTCCACCTCCTTAACAAGCCATAACAACTTATATTGATCACCCTCGTTGGCACAGTTGAAATCGTATGTGTGGTCATTTGTGTGGGAGGAAACAGGAGTACTCGGAGTCAGAGAAAAAACCCGTCTGATAAGCCACAGTAATATTTTCAGATCTCAAAGTTTACAAGCGGTTCATTGGAAGTGTCATGGCAGCCATCTTGGATTTCAAATCACAATAATTATAAGTGTTTAGGTGGCCATCTTGGATTTCAGATCACAATAATTATAATGTTTAGGTGGCCATCTTGGATTTCAGATCACAATAATTATAATGTTTAGGTGGCCATCTTGGATTTCAAATCACAATAATTATAAGTGTTTTGGTGGTCATCTTGGATTTCAAATCACAATAATTATAAATGTTTTGGTTGCCATCTTGGATTTCAGATCACAATAATTATAAATGTTTTGGTGGCCATCTTGGATTTCAGATCACAATAATTATAAATGTTTTGGTGGCCATCTTGGATTTCAGATCACAATAATTATAAATGTTTTTGATTTGTTACACTACCCTATTTTCATACCGTGCATATATATATATCAAAATTGACAAAGAGTTTATAGAAGTCCTCTAGATGTCGCAATGGTGGATGTTATGATAGATCAGTGGTAGGGCGTTTGCTTTATGTGTGAAAGGCCCGGAGTTTGAGCCCTTCTGGTGCCGTTACGATTGTGTCCTTAGGCAAGGTATTTAAATTCCACATTGCCTCTTCTCTCTCCCTTGTGGCGATGGATTCCATCAGGAATGAGGTCTCGAGAGTGATTAATATAAGTTGTAAGAACTTGTTTCGCAATCGAGCTAAAATAAATTTGTATAAACTAACTTACAAAATAAAAAAAGACGTTAAGTTTTGCCCGTTCAACTGATCTCTACATGACAATTATTTTTGCCAGTTCAACTGATCTCTACATGACAATTATTTTTGCCAGTTCAACTGATCTCTACATGACAATTATTTTTGCCAGTTCAACTGAACTCATCATGACAATACATTGTGTATATCTGTTACTTTTGTCATAGCAAACTACCAGTATGTAGTAATTTTAGTAATGTAAATTTATCTTGACTTTTATTTGACTATGATAGATGTGTTTAAACATTGGTTGTTGACTTCTGCTTTCAGGTTGAAAACACAAAATAATGCATTCTGTAATGCATGTAATGTAATAATTGTTATAACACAAGAGGGCCTGTGGTTCATGCAGCATTAATTGGATTCTAGCCATCATCTGGATACAGCACTAATTGGATTTACCATCAGCTGGATACAGCACTAATTGGATTTACCATCAGCTGGATACAGCACTAATTGGATTCTAACCATCATCTGGATACAGCACTAATTGGATTTACCATCAGCTGGATACAGCACTAATTGGATTTACCATCAGCTGGATACAGCACTAATTGGATTTACCATCATCTGGATACAGCACTAATTGGATTCTAACCATCATCTGGATACAGCACTAATTGGATTTACCATCAGCTGGATACAGCACTAATTGGATTCTAACCATCATCTGGATACAGCACTAATTGGATTTACCATCAGCTGGATACAGCACTAATTGGATTTACCATCAGCTGGATACAGCACTAATTGGATTTACCATCATCTGGATACAGCACTAATTGGATTCTAACCATCATCTGGATACAGCACTAATTGGATTTACCATCAGCTGGATACAGCACTAATTGGATTCTAACCATCATCTGGATACAGCACTAATTGGATTTACCATCAGCTGGATACAGCACTAATTGGATTTACCATCAGCTGGATACAGCACTAATTGTTTTTGTGTTTGGTTTTTTCGGGGTACAGCACTAATTGGATTTCCATCATCTGGATACAGTAATAATCAATTTATTATATTAATATCTCGATCCAGCACATACAAGATATTCATTACTTGTAATGCACACATATTGGATGTAAGTTTATCTGGATACAGCACTAATTAGATTATATTATCTGTATACAGCACTAATTAGATTATTGTATACAGACTAATTTTATTATCTGTATACAGCACTAATTAGATTTATACTTATCTAGTAATTAGATTTATACTTATCTGTATACAGCACTAATTAGATTTATAATTATCTGTATACAGCACTAATTAGATTTATACTTATCTGTATACAGCACTAATTGGATTTATAATTATCTGGATACAGCACTAGATTTATAATTATCTGGATGCAGCACTAATTAGATTTATACTTATCTGGATACAGCACTAATTAGATTTATAATTATCTGGATGCAGCACTAATTAGATTTATAATTATCTGGATACAGCACTAATTAGATTTATAATTATCTGGATACAGCACTAATTAGATTTATAATTATCTGGATACAGCACTAATTAGATTTTTATGTATCTGGATACAGCACTAATTAGATTTATTCTTATCTGGATACAGCACTAATTAGATTTTTAATTATCTGGATCCAGCACTAATTTGATCCATACTTATCTGGATTCAGCACTATTTGGCTATATAATTATCTGTGGGATACATACATGTAATTAAATGAATACTAATCAAATCAAGGTACCAGCACTATTTGGCTATATAATTATCTGTGGGATATATACATGTAATTAAATGAATACTAATCTAATCAAGGTACCAGCACTATTTGGGTTTAATGAGGAGAACAAAAGCTACTTCAAATCATTAACATATGTGGAAATATTTCCACCACATACAAAATAGAGATAAATTTAACCCTTTGCCACGTCTGATCAGGATCTATGTTGTTTACTATTCAGCCAAGTGTTTTAGCAAACGGCATATAGCCTGATCAGACAGCATGTTCTGTCCCATCTGATCTGGCTTTATGCTGTTTGCAAAAGTGATGTTATCTACCGCTAGCATGCAAAGGGCTTAGAAAGTGCTAAATTAACTCTAATTTAATATAACCATATTTTATTGCAAATCAATAGTACATATCATACACATAAAGATACAATACATAGCATGAAATTACAAATGGTTTGGGCAACAACATTAACCCTTTCAACACCACAGACCTCTAAATGGGCTTACAAAAAGTGTAGATCCAGATGAGCCGGCTCGCCACTAGTTGTCTTATCAGGATCTGCACATTTTGCCAGTAATATTACTATTTTTAGACAAAATTACCCATTTTGATAAATGAACTGGTCCAAATGTAATTTTCATATTAATTTATTGGTCTAAAAATATGATGGACCAGTTCATATCAGTTACTTGGGGTTGAATGGGTTAATTAGACAACAGCCCATACCAGATAAACTAACTCTGCAGGCTTGTTGTGACAATAAGAACACATATTTCGAGAGTTTACAGTTACAAATAAGAAAAACACATCAATGAATAGCTGCTACAATTATTTGAACTATTTATAGCCTTTATTTTACCCAGTATGCAAAGAGTTCTGCACAAAGTTTTGATTGATTGTATAATTGTAATATGTTTGACCTGTTAGGTGAACATGTTCTGGATTTAGGGAAGTGAAATAATCGTGTTAAATTTATAAAATATAAGATTTTCTGTAATACAACAGTAATTTTTGATGGTGTAAAGCTGATAAAAGTGCCTTTGTAGTACACACAATACACAGACGCTTGGGGTCTGGACCAAGTGTTTTCGGGTTCAAAACCAATTTTTTCCCTTCTTTTTAAAGAATATTTTCATAAACTTGACACTGTACATTTCATTCTGGATACCGTTCAAACAGTATTTGCAAAGAACATAGAGCCAGATCAGCCGCCACGGAAATTGCCTTCTGATCAGGCTCTATGCCGTTTGCTATTCAGATGATCTTGCCTAGACACTAGGCTATGTAGCAAACAACATAGATCCTGATCAGCACGCAGCGTCACGCTGCGGCTGATCTGGATCTATGTTGTTTGCAAAAGCCTTTAAATGTATCCAGAATGAAATGGGTTAATTGGTAAATGGATTTATAAATATGCTTGGCCTAAAATGTTTGTATGTATAGTGTGTCAGGTCTTACTATGGTTTATCAAATTGTTCTTAAAAACAAATAAAAAATTGTTTTGAAACCGAAACAAATTGTCCAGACCCTAAGCGTCTGTGCACACATATTGTATTTCAAGGATAGATTGTGTTGAATAACAGTAGAGTTTCACATAACGTGGGGGAATCTTGTTAATCCAGGGCAGTTGAATATATTAAAGTGAATGACGTAAACCAATATTTACATTTTTGTGTAAGAATAACCTCAGTTGTGTTATATTGGATTATTTAGCCGAGTCTGTCATTACAGCAGTTGTGTTATATTGGATTATTTAGCCGAGTTGTGTTATTAAAGCAGTTGCGTTATATTGGATTATTTAGCCGAGTCTGTCATTACAGCAGTTGTGTTATATTGGATTATTTAGCCGAGTCTGTCATTACAGCAGTTGTGTTATATTGGGTTATTTAGCCGAGTCTGTCATTAACCCATTCAACACCAAGTAACTCACATGGACTGGTCCATGATATTCATAAACCAATAAATGAATCAGAAAATCACATTTGGACAAGTTCATTTATCAAAATGGGTAATTATGTCTAAAAATATTCATATCACTGGCAAAAAGTGCAGATCCTGATGAGACGGCTCGTCACGAGCCGGCTCATCTGGGTCTACACTTTTTGTAAGCCTATTTAGAGGTCTGTGGTGTTGAAAGGGTTAAAGCAGTTGTGTTATATTGGATTATTTAGCCGAGTCTGTCATTAGAGCAGTTGTATTATATTGGATTATTTAGCCGAGTCTGTCATTAGAGCAGTTGTGTTATATTGGGTTATTTAGCCGAGTCTGTCATTAAAGCAGTTGTGTTATATTGGATTATTTAGCCGAGTCTGTCATTACAGCAGTTGTGTTATATTGGGTTATTTAGCCGAGTTGTGTTATTAAAGCAGTTGTGTTATATTGGATTATTTAGCCGAGTTGTGTTATTAAAGCAGTTGTGTTATATTGGGTTATTTAGCCGAGTTGTGTTATTAAAGCAGTTGTGTTATAATGGATTATTTAGCCGAGTCTGTCATTACAGCAGTTGTGTTATATTGGATTATTTAGCCGAGTTGTGTCATTACAGCAGTTGGTGTTGAATGCACCAGTCCATGTCAGTTACTTGGTGTTGAATGCATCAGTCCATGTCAGTTACTTGGTGTTGAATGCATCAGTCCATGTCAGTTACTTGGTGTTGAATGCATCAGTCCATGTCAGTTACTTGGTGTTGAATGCATCAGTCCATGTCATTTACTTGGTGTTGAATGCACCAGTCCATGTCAGTTACTTGGTGTTGAATGCACCAGTCCATGTCAGTTACTTGGTGTTGAATGCACCAGTCCATGTCAGTTACTTGGTGTTGAATGCACCAGTCCATGTCAGTTACTTGGTGTTAAATGCACCAGTCCATGTCAGTTACTTGGTGTTGAATACACCAGTCCATGTCAGTTACTTGGTGTTGAATGGGTTAATGAAGTTTTCAATTTCTTCAATTTATTATCAGTTTGCAATGAGAATGAGTGATAAATGGAAATATATGGACATTTATGTTGTTTATTTACATATGGTATGTTGCTTATTTACATATGGTATGTAGCTTATTTACATATGGTATGTAGTTTATTTACATATGGTATGTAGCTTATTTACATATGGTATGTAGCTTATTTACATATGGTATGTAGCTTATTTACATATAGTATGTTGCTTATTTACATATGGTATGTAGCTTATTTACATATGGTATGGTGTTTATTTACATATGGTATGTTGTTTATTTACATATGGTATGTTGTTTATTTACATATGGTATGTAGCTTATTTACATATGGTATGTAGCTTATTTACATATGGTATGTTGCTTATTTACATATGGTATGTTGCTTATTTACATATGGTATGTAGCTTATTTACATATGGTAGGACAGGTATGTAGCTTATTTACATATGGTATGTAGCTTATTTACATATGGTATGTAGCTTATTTACATATGGTATGTTGCTTATTTACATATGGTATGTAGCTTATTTACATATGGTATGTAGCTTATTTACATATGGTATGTTGCTTATTTACATATGGTATGTAGCTTATTTACATATGGTATGTAGCTTATTTACATATGGTATGTTGTTTATTTACATATGGTAGGACAGGTATGTAGTTTATTTACATATGGTATGTAGCTTATTTACATATGGTATGTTGCTTATTTACATATGGTATGTTGCTTATTTACATATGGTATGTAGCTTATTTACATATGGTAGGACAGGTATGTAGCTTATTTACATATGGTATGTAGCTTATTTACATATGGTATGTAGCTTATTTACCTATGGTATGGTGTTTATTTACATATGGTATGTTGTTTATTTACATATGGTATGTTGCTTATTTACATATGGTATGTTGCTTATTTACATATGGTATGTAGCTTATTTACATATGGTATGTAGCTTATTTACATATGGTATGTAGCTTATTTACATATGGTATGTAGCTTATTTACATATGGTATGTAGCTTATTTACATATGGTATGTAGCTTATTTACATATTGTATGTAGTTTATTTACATATGGTAGGATAGGTATGTAGTTTATTTACATATGGTAGGACAGGTATGTAGTTTATTTACATATGGTATGTTGTTTATTTACATATGGTAGGACAGGTATGTAGTTTATTTACATATGGTATGTTGTTTATTTACATATGGTAGGACAGGTATTAGTTTATTTACATATGGTATGTAGCTTATTTTGTATGTTGTTTATTTATAGCGTTTATTTATGAAATTAATTTATTTATGTGTTTGAATGTGAATAACTTCTAGTCAGTCTCTTTTATAGCAGATGAAATAATATTACTATGTAAAGCGATCATTCTTGCATTTAATACGCTTGACTAAACTCACATTCATAACATATTTTAAAATAAAACCACAATTTCACTCACATACGAATTCAACATGGCGTCAAAAAAAGAACCTAAGTTTCGGACACCAATCAAATTTCATGTACCATAAATGTGTTTGTCTGTATTGTCACATGATTGACATGTGACCTTGTAAAGCCAAAGCATTAGACTTCTCACGTTGCAAAAATAAACAAATATTTCTTGCATATATTTCTGTGTAAGGGATTCTGTGTAAGGGATTCTATGTAAGGGATTCTGTGTAAGGGATTCTGTGTAAGGGATTTTTAGAGTACACGTGAACGAGACTAATGAAGTCCTCAACATTTACATATTTTCGAAATAAAAGGGGACTGATCTGTTTTTGCTCATTTTCGTGTTTGGCAGTTTTAGCGTTTACCATATAATACAAGTACCTGCTAATGACATATTTATGTAGTTTATTTATGTATGTAGTTTATTTATGTATGTAGTTTATTTATGTATTTAGTTTATTTATTTATGTATGTAGTTTATTTATTTATGTATTTAGTTTATTTATTTTAATTATTTATGTATTTAGTTTATTTATGTATGTAGTTTATTTATTTATGTAGTTTATTTATTTATGTAGTTTATTTATGTATGTAGTTTATTTATGTATGTAGTTTATTTATTTATGTATGTAGTTTATTTATGTATGTAGTTTATTTATGTATTTAGTTTATTTATTTATGTAGTTTATTATATGTTTATAGCTTACAATGTAGTTACATATTCAGCTTATTTACTCATGTACTTTATTATATGTATATACTTTATTTTGTAGGATGAAATCAATGTGAAGATGATGACGCTAAAGTTTATCTTTACTAGTACACATTGCCTGGAATGTTCACCTTTAATAATACAACTTGATATGGAAATTGATGAGATTTGCAAGTAAGATGTGACTTATAAAATCGAGTTATTTGTAAACATTGCAATAATGGCCTCAAGCTTTGGTGTACAACTGAAGAAGGCAGCTGGTTCAACGGCAAGCTCAAGTTCCGGGAGAGGTGGCACACAGACTCCTGGGGGTGCTAAACGATCTGTCTTTAAAACACAACCAGTCTCTGATCTAAAAGCGATGTTTGATAAAAAGGATGGTACAGGAGCAGGAAAAGAGACCGTTACATCTGCGGCAACATCGACACAAAATTCGACTACTGTTTCAAAAACAGACCTGTCAGAAAAAAGGTCCAACACAAGGATAAGCTCAACAATTAAAACAACAACAGCATCTAAAACAAAAACACAATCAAATACCACCAAAGACGTGTCTAGTGGTTTAACAGAAACAGATAGAGATGCATTTGAAGCCTTGAAAAACAAAATGAATAAAACTGGAATTGAAAATCTACTAGATAATGAGGACAGATCAGCTGTTGTCGTCGCAAAAACTTACAGCGGAGGGAAAGCATATAAGGCTACCTTAGAAAATAAAAAGGTACAAAGTACTAATGATGATTGTTCTGGTATTTTTGTCTCTAAATCTAACGCCGTTTCTGTGCTCTCTTTTGGATTAACTAAGCTACGGACTCGACCAGGAAGTTTGAAAGGTGATGAAGAAAAACTGCCTAATTCGAATGAGGAAGAAACTGGGAAAAGGCCGAGCTCACCACGTTCATTTTCCCCAAGGCCTAATTCTCCTAGTATTCTAGGACTCAATAAAGATAGTAAATATATCCCTGGTGCTGCTAGAGGTTGGAAATCCAACAATGACCACGCAGAAGCCTATAGCAAGACATCACCAAATATGGACAAAACTGGGAAATTCAATGAAAGTTCCGTTGGAAAAGTCCGGGAAGAGGCTAAGCAAGAAATCAGAGTGAAAGGATTTAGATCAGTAAGCCCGGTGAATTTCAATGTCATCTCGAGTGATGATTCATCGAGCAGTAGCAATCTGAGCCCCAGAGGGTATAAGCCAAATGTGTCAATAACAGAGGAGACGAAAACAGACGTTAATGAAAATATCAGAAAATTTGGGACATCTAAATCCGATTCCAATTTGTTAAAATATGAGGAAGTTCGCAATCAAACAAAACCAACTAAAAATGTCTCAGAGACTAAGAAAGGAAAAGTAGCACTTACTTCTAGGCCCATACTTTCAGCTGTAGAACAACTAGCCTTAGACAAAGAAAAGATGAAATCTTATAGAAATTCTAGGTCAATTAGTAGTGATTCTGAAAGCGGCAAGAAGTCGCCAAAGGACAAAGACATAATGATGCAGAAAAGTAGGATTTCAGTGGAGGATGTAAAGCAGCAGACAAAGGTCAAAGGTGAAGGTCATAGATCACTTAGCAGGGCATCAAGCTCTGGTTCCAATTCTTCAATAAAACAGTCACAAAGTAAAGATTTAAAGTCCTGCATTGAACTGTTTGGTTCCCCCGAGCCAACACATAATACTCCGAAAAGGGAGCATCTGGAAAGTGGCCAGCAGCAGCTGAAGAAAATGGACTTTGCAATGTCAAGAAAAATGGGTAATTGCAAGTTCCATGACATTAAAAAGAGTTTTGAATCAGAAACTATCATTTCCCCAACAAAACCACTATCAGATGAAAGAAAGCCAAAAATTCTAATAAACACAAAAAAACAAATGCTGGAGAGAAAGCAATCATTTGAAGGTGGTGTGATTTTCAGACAGAAAAGGTACGAAAATAAAGAAATAATCTCTCCACGTGATCGAGGAAGTGTGTTGGAGAGTGTTCAAGCTTTAAAAGAGCTTGATGCTAAGGCTAAAGCTCAGCCGGTGATAGTCAGACGAACGAAATCTCTTCCGAGTGAGACTTTGGAGGATGAATCGGCCCTAGATTATGAGGTTATATCAGATGGGCCGTATTATTTTAATATGGTTAGAAATCAGGTTCTAGGTGACGTATCAAATGAGGGAGACATCAGCAGTGAAGCAGAACTGTATGAGGAGATACCAACAAACATTGCGGAAAATATAGGTAAATATCGTTAACCTTTTCCAGATTAAACTTGATTTATTTTACAACAATTTCGAAGCAAGTTTTAACAACTTATATTAATCTCGTTGGCGCGGATGAAAGCGTAAATGTGGTCAAACCGGAGTACCCAGAGAAAACCCACCTGTCCGATCTGGCGACCATCGTACCATCTCACATACTTCCCGGTCCGAGGATTGAACCCGGTTTGCATTGGTGAGAAGCGAGCGCGCTAATCAGACAGCCAATCTTTCCACTGTTGCGTAGCAACACTTTTACCATCCTTTTGGTAACAGTATATCAAGTGAGCTAGCTTGCACATAAATGTAACAAATTCAAATAACATGAACTCAAGATCTGCGATTTCTAGTAGCTTGAGCTCGAGATCTGCGATTTCTAGTAACTTGAGCTCGAGATCTGTGATTTCTAGTAACATTAGTTCGAGATCTGCGATTTCTAGTAACTTTTGCTTAAAATCTGCGATTTCTAGTAACTTGAGCTCGAGATCTGTGATTTCTAGTAACTTGAGCTCGAGATCTGCGATTTCTAGTAACTTTAGCTCGAGATCTGTGATTTCTAGTAAATTGAGCTCTAGATTTATTATTTTAGCTTGATTGCGAAACAAGTTCTTACAACTTATATTTATCACTTTCGAGACCTAATTTCTGATGGAATCCATCGCCACGAGGGAAAGAGAAGAGACAATGTGGAATTTAAATGCCTTGCTTGCCTAATGGCACAATCGTAATGGCTCCAGCAGGGTTCAAACTCTGGGATTTTCGCACCAGAAGCGAATGTGCTACCACTGCACTATCACGACACAATACACGATTAACTGTCGTTTGGAACAACTATTTGCTAATATCAGATTGAATAAGAGGCCGTGTTACTATATCGTTGATATTTTACAGATTCTAAGAAAGAACTCGAAGGAAGAAGATTCACAGGTTTTAAGAAAAAGTAAGCAATTCATTCAATTAGACCATATTAATTGTTAATGAGATGCCTTTGTTGTATCTATAGTTTATTTCTGTCTAGAAATGGGCCGTGGTTATGCTAACTTCAAATTACTTACCATCCACACCCATCTGTAAGACGAGTTTTTTTACCACCATATTATAAAACTATAAAACTGCTAATAATAAAAAAAATGTTTTAATGTGTTAACCTGGTATCCATAATTATAGTTTAAAAATTCTTTTGTTTACATGTCTTTTTTTTTTATACTTTATTTATTTTACAACGATTGCGAACCAAGTTTTAACAACTTATATTAATCACTCTCGTTGGGTCGGATGAAAGTGTATATGTGGTCATTCGTGTGGGAGGAAACCGGAGTACCCGGAGAAAACCCACCTGTCCGATCTGGCGACCATCGTACCATCTCACATACTTCTCTGTCCGCTGATCGAACCCGGGTTGCATTGGTGAGAAGCGCGCGCGCTAAGCACTGCGCTAATTGGACAGCTTTACATGTGTTAACTGGTTGGGATCCATAATTATTAGTATTGAAGGACAGCACTTTGACACTGAAACTGAAAAATGGCCTGTGGTTATGCTAACTTCAAACCACTTACCATCCATTTTTTTTTAATGTGTTAACCCTTTCCCTCATAGAAGAACCTCTAGACGCCATTACCAATACGACATACATTAATAATGTAGTAGCCAAACCAATGTTCATAATTAAGGCCAGAATCTCATGTAGTCCCAGTAATATCTATGGAGGTGGGATAGATATGGCGACTACTTATCCACTGTATGATAGCTAAATGGCTGTTGTTTGTATGGAGATATAATAGTATATTAACCTAAATCTCTATGTAGTCCCAGTAATATCTATGGCTGTGGGGTAGATATGGCGACTACTTATCCACTGCATGATAGCTAAATGGCTGTCGTTTGTATGGAGATATAATAGTATATTAACCTAAATCTCTATGAAGTCCCAGTAATATCTATGGCTGTGGGGTAGATATGTCGACTACTTATCCACTGTATGATAGCTAAATGGATGTCGTTTGTATGGAGATATAATAGTATATTAACCTAAATCTCTATGAAGTCCCAGTAATATCTATGGCTGTGGGGTAGATATGTCGACTACTTATCCACTGTATGATAGCTAAATGGCTGTTGTTTGTATGGAGATATAATACTGGTAGTATATTAACCTAAATCTATGAAGGAAAGGGTTAACTGGTATCCATAATTATGAGTATGGAAAGAAAGCACTTTGACACCGAAACGCTGAAAATGTCTGCAACTTGCACTGGCCGAACGTGCAATTTATACTTGTGTCTTGTGACCATTTAATCAACCTTTTTTTTATTATTGAATATATTTATTTTGTTATTTAAACACATTTCACAAACATTATACATTTAACAATTTGATAATAACAGAAATTATTTGCAAATTTGTACATATTTATCAAATGTGGTTAAGTTACAAATTAATTTAAATCTATCATCTATAATCTATCATTCTCGCTTTCTCTCTCACATACATAGCCTCGTATTCACACTTACACCCCCCATTCACTCACACAACCAACACCCACGCACGCATTCAAACCCAGCAAGTACAGAAATATAGGTATTTGTTAATCAACCATTTTAGTGCAAGCCAAAACCCACAGATTTCACGAGCAAAGTAGGTGTGTCGTCTTATAGGCTAGTATGGACGGTACCCCTCACCACTGTAGGTTCAAATCCTGCTTAGTATGTCAAATTCAGTCCGCCTCCGTGGTCGAGTGGTTACGGTCGAGTAGACTTATGACTTTAAACTCCAAAAACAAATAAAAATCTATTTAAATGAGATGGGGATCCAAAATGTTCAGTGCTGTTGGGCACCAGTATATCCTCAACTGAAAGTCACTCAACAAGAATAATGGTACATATCTTATTGTTATTATTGTAAAATCATTTATACTGACAAAAGAAATATTAAAATTTGATATAAAATAAGAAAGTTGCTACTATTAGAAGATATTGGTTAACCTGGCATCCGTTATGCTTCGCTGGCAACAACAAAACAACATTGCAAAATTTATAATTGTTTGCTATCAAACAACATTTAAAAGTAGTACTCTGTACATGTATGTATCATCCTGGATGGCAGAACAGGTCTTTGTTTCATGTGCATTTAGTAACATCATTTGATCAATCAAATCAAATTATGTTCGTAAATTATGTCACAAATTTCAAAATGGCTGTCTCCATTTTCAGCCATTTTGTCAGGTTTCAAATAATTGCTGTATCTTAGTCAATAGAAGTCTGGATGTAAAATATATTTAAATGTTGTAAAGAATTTAGCAAGATTTGAAAAAAAAAAATATGGGGCTTTAATGAAAAATACAATCATGTGATGGAGCTTTAATGAAAAATACAATTATTTAGCTATAAACCAATCTATACTTCTTTTTTTATGTTTATTTATCGTCGCTATCGGTTGCCCATATGAGCGACGCCTCCTGAAGAGATTAGTCATTTTCGATTTTTGGAGGATAGTGCAATGATACAGACAGAGACCCATTCCAGAGTCTCCTCTTGTTTGTTCACGTGCACAGTGTAAAGCACCGACACGAGACCTCGGTTTAAAGTCCCACCTGAAAGACAGTTAATAGTACAGTATTAGGGTCAGACGGGGGGGGGGTATCGCACCTGCGATCCTTGGATTACCAGTCCCCTTGACTACAGTGTGTGTGTTTTTACGTTTATTTATCGTCGCTACCGGTTTCCCATATGAGCGACGCCTCCTGAAGAGATTAGTTATTTTAGATTTTGGAGTATAGTGCATGATACAGACAGAGACCCCATTCCAGAATCTCCTCTGGTTCTTTTACGTGCACGGTGTAAAGCACCGACACGAGACCTGGTTTAACGTCCCATCTGAAAGACTGTTAATTTTATTAGGGTCAGACGGGGGATCGAACCTGCGATCCCTGGATTACCAGTCCAGCGTGTTACCACCAGTATGTTTATATAGCAAATCATGCCTGCAGGATGAGAAGCTTTATTCACTTTGAAAATGAAACCTTGCAAAAAAGCACTTGGTTTATAGAAGTATGGAATCTTGGCTTCTATTCTGATAAAAGCCATTGTTTTAATGTGGTAATCAGGCAGCTTAATCAGAATCCACTGACTTTAATTACGGGAATGTCTATCAGCCTAATATATCTTTAAAGCGACATTACATCACAAAAATCAAATAAAATGCTTTTTTTCCCACACATACCAGTAAATGCATTGCTACTACAAATTCTTCCGAATACATTCGAACACTAACATTGAATCAATAAACAGTGTTTGTGGGGTCTACAAACATCCAAAATCGAAAGTAGGATATCATATAACTGTCAAACCTGTGTTAAGCAGCCAGTCAAGGGAATCATAGAAAGTGGCTGCTTAACACAGGTGGCTGCTTAATGGAGGTGACCACTAACACAGGTTTGACTGTAACTGTCATCCATGCTCCTGAATTGACGTTTGTTTGTCATCGGAGTCAATACTAAGCGCGAGATAATGTCGTTTAGAGATAATTTAATTAAGATTAGTCTACAAGTAAATATGCACAGGCATACATGTGAGATATAGCGGGAAATGTGTACCATAAATCGTGTTAGTCAGGATACATGAGTTGTATTACGCATGCATGTTGACCGTATTTACATTATTTTGTTATGTCAACAAACCACGTATATGACGTTTGTTTATTAGTTGAACTACTCAGTTTTTGAGGCAAATATTTGGTAAATAAAATAAAAATATTTCAGTAAAAATTATACCATACAATAGGAAATTACATTATGTAGACATTTGTGTTTTCACTGATGTAGTGTCGCTTTAATCGCTCTCGTAGCCTCCGTGGTGTAATGAATACAGTGTCTGTCTTGTAATCGAGAGGCGGTGAGTTTGAGTCCCTTCAGCACCATGGTCGTGGTGTCATTAAGCGAGATATTTAAGTACACATTGCCTCTTCTCTCTCCCTCGTGGCGATGGATTCCACAGTGCCTCTTCTCTCTCCCTCATGGCGATGGATTCCACATTGCCTCTTCTCTCTCCCTCGTGGCGATGGATTCCATCAGGAATGAGGAATCAAGAGAGATTAATCAAATATTGTTAAAACTTGTTTCGCAATTGAGCTAAAATAATTATTTGCAAACAAATCATACTATATAATAAAAACATACATTCTGTAGAAATTTGAGTTTTCACTGATGTAGTGTCGCTTTAAACATTTCACCCATCAATTCATATATAATTAAGGCTTGCCTCAGGTCACCTGAAACTTTGTACTTGAATACTTGCTGTGTTGGTGTACATGTATACGGTTTTGTTTCAAACTGTGCAGGATAGTTTCTTTCCTTTCAATGTTGGTGAGACAACATGCATGTTTGTAACTTGAGACAGATCATGTACAATGAATTCCCATTATTTGCACACTAAATTTGTCTAAGGGCCAAATAAAATGTTTCATGTTAAAAAAAAAATAGTGTCGGTTAGTAGGGAATTTTTTTTTACCATTCTCTTGGGCAATGAAAATGTTAACAAACGAAAAATAAATGTGTTTTTTAAATTTCATTAAAAAATTCACAGTGTTGGGGGGGGGGTATAAATCGGGTCGATCGGGAAATCATAATACAGGTATTTTTTTATTGGCCTAACTAAAATATGCAATTTCGAGGAATATGCAATAAACAGAACATGGCTGTGGTTGTCCAATTAGCACAGTGGTTAGCATGCTCGTTTCTCACCAATGCAACCTGGGTGCGATCCTCCGAACGGGAAGTATGTGAGATGGTATGGTGGTCTCCATCGGCAGATTGGACAGGTTGGTTTTCTCCGGGTTTCCTCCCACACAAATGAACGTATATGTAAATAAAAATATTATTTCACCCGCGCCAATGACTATTACTATAAGATAATCAGAATACCCCGTGTACATACCCATATAGTGGGGGCATGTAGATTACCCCGGTGTACATACCCATATAGTAGGGGGGACATGTAGATATACCCCGGTGTACATACCCATATAGTAGGGGGGACATGTAGATATACCCCGGTGTACATACCCATATAGTAGGGGGGACACGATATACCCCGGTTACATACCCATATAGTAGGGGGGAGTTGTGTTCCATATAGTGGGGGGACATGTAGTATACCCCGGTGTACATACCCATATAGTAGGGGGGACATGTAGATATACCCCGGTGTACATACCCATATAGTAGGGGACATGCAGATATACCCCGGTGTACATACCCATATAGTAGGGGGGACATGCAGATATACCCCGGTGTACATACCCATATAGTAGGGGGGACATGTAGATATACCCCGGTGTACATACCCATATAGTAGGGGGGACATGCAGATATACCCCGGTGTACATACCCATATAGTAGGGGGGACATGTAGATATACCCCGGTGTACATACCCATATAGTAGGGGGGACATGAGATATACCCCGGTGTACATACCCATATAGTATGGGGACATGTAGATATACCCCGGTGTACATACCCATATAGTAGGGGGGACATGTAGATATACCCCGGTGTACATACCCATATAGTAGGGGGGGCATGCAGATATACCCCGGTGTACATACCCATATAGTAGGGGGGACATGCAGATATACCCCGGTGTACATACCCATATAGTAGGGGGACATGCAGATATACCCCGGTGTACATACCCATATAGTAGGGGGACATGCAGATATACCCCGGTGTACATACCCATATAGTAGGGGGACATGAGATTCCCGGTGTACATACCCATATAGTAGGGTTTTGTGGGGACATGCAGATATACCCCGGTGTACATACCCATATAGTGGGGGACATGCAGATATACCCCGGTGTACATACCCATATAGGGGGGGACATGCAGATATACCCCGGTGTACATACCCATATAGTAGGGGGGACATGCAGATATACCCCGGTGTACATACCCATATAGTAGGGGGACATGTAGATATACCCCGGTGTACATACCCATATAGTAGGGGGGACATGTAGATATACCCCGGTGTACATACCCATATAGTAGGGGACATGCAGATATACCCCGGTGTACATACCCATATAGTAGGGGGGGACATGCAGATATACCCCGGTGTACATACCCATATAGTAGGGGGGACATGCAGATATACCCCGGTGTACATACCCATATAGTAGGTGGGGACATGCAGATATACCCCGGTGTACATACCCATATAGTAGGGGACATGCAGATATACCCCGGTGTACATACCCATATAGTAGGGGACATGCAGATATACCCCGGTGTACATACCCATATAGTAGGTGGGGACATGCAGATATACCCCGGTGTACATACCCATATAGTAGGG
>CM026401.1:2643224-2729927 GCA_014843695.1 Archivesica marissinica
ACAATATAATAACGATAAGTTAGTCTAAACGAATTTAACAGACAACACATTGTTGTAAAAATATAGCATGATAATACAAATGGTTTGGCCCGCACCAGCTAGGGTAGCCTGGATTCCAGTCTGCCGACTTTAACTTCTGGCAAAATGAAAATCCCCCAAGTTTCCTCAGGCGTTGATATGATCAGAAGCTCAATACGGCCTAATTAATAGTCTAGGTGTTAAAATATATTTATAGGACTGACCATGCAAAATATATCGACACATGTTCCTATGTCTGTGTTTTACGTTTATTTATCGTCGCTACCGGTTGCCCATATGAGCGACGCCTCCAGAAGAGATTATTCATTTGAGATTTTTGGAGGATAGTGCAATGATACACCAGAGACCCATTCCAGGATCTCCTCTGGTTCTTTTGCGTGCACGGTGTAAAGCACCGACACGAGACCTCGGTTTAACGTCCCATGGAAAGACTGTTAATTTTATTAGGGTCAGACGGGGGATCAAACCTGCGATCCCTGGTGTTCATAGCCTGTTCCCAGGCTACAGCTAGGGCACTTGTTTGAACAATGCATTACATTACACATACATGAATAGGCACAGTTCAAAGCAAACAGCGACATATAGCAAAACTATAATAACAAATAATGCTAATTATGTCAAAATTGACCATGTCGGTTAATAGCTATGCATAGCTAATGTTCATTGTTTAACCATGCCGACTCAAAATAAATTTTGTATCTTGTATCTCTAGCTCTTAAAATTTATATAATCAACTTCTAAAACTTCCTTGTCTGACATGCAATGTCTCTAAAGCAAACCGGATTGGCTATAACGTAAATGCAGTGAAATCATACATGACCCTGTGTCACAATACAGGTATGCTAGATTGTTATTGAAACATAATACCAGCGAAAATCATTAATATTGAAGTAAATGTAAATGTGTTTAAGCTCATCTTACACAAATTTGGGCCGTTTTTCAAATATTGTCATGTTGACTGAAAATGTCAAGCTGGTAACGAAACACCTTGAAGTGTAAATGGTATCACAGGTATGTATGTTATGCAGCAGAGTTATCTACCTGTTTAAATGTCCTGTCATATTGTGAAGGCTAAATGTTATCTATATATATATCACAATTTTACTACCAGTACTTATGGGATACAAAATGGCCGACATATACCAACTCTATTAAAAGTTTACAGGTAAACAAACTGTTATTAACTTGAACAAAATTGCCCTTAGTTAAATTTGTCTGCATTATTTTTCATTGATTGATCATTCTTTCCATTTAAGGAAAGGAGTGATAGTGAATGAAGGCTGGTGTATGTATTTAGGAGTTTCTATTAAAGTTATATACATTAAATGACCTAGATAAGTTTAATCCTCGGGTGACATTCTATGGAGAGTTTAAGTTGAATTGTAAGTTTCATGATCCATTTAATTTACATTATTAATTATAGGGAACTCAGTAGAGCATAGGGCCTACCACTACCTACCACACTGAATAATATCTCATACCTCCACCACTACCTACCACTACCTACCACTACCCACCACTACCTACCACTACCCACCACTACCTACCACTACCCACCACTACCTACCACTACCCACCACTAACTACCACTACCTACCACACTGAATAATATCTCATACCTCCACCACTACCCACCACTACCTACCACTATCCACCACTACCTACCACTACCCACCACTACCCACCACTACCTACCACTACCTACCACTACCTACCACTACCCACCACTACCTACCACTACCTACCACTACCCACCACTACCTACCACACTGAATAATATCTCATACCTCCACCACACTGTTCACTGCTAGCAGTCCTATCTCATACCTCCACCACGCTGTTCACTGCTAGCAGTCCTATCTCATACCTCCACCACGCTGTTCACTGCTAGCAGTCCTATCTCATACCTCCACTACACTGTTCACTGCTAGCAGTCCTATCTCATACCTCCACCATGCTTTTCACTGCTAGCAGTCCTATCTCATACCTCCACCATGCTTTTCACTGCTAGCAGTCCTATCTCATACCTCCATCACGCTGTTCACTGCTAGCAGTCCTATCTCATACCTCCACCACGCTGTTCACTGCTAGCAGTCCTATCTCATACCTCCACCATGCTGTTCACTGCTAGCAGTCCTATCTCATAACTCCACCACGCTGTTCACTGCTAGCAGTCCTATCTCATACCTCCACCACGCTGTTCACTGCTAGCAGTCCTATCTCATACCTCCACCATGCTGTTCACTGCTAGCAGTCCTATCTCATACCTCCACCATGCGTTTCACTGCTAGCAGTCCTATCTCATACCTCCACCACGCTGTTCACTGCTAGCAGTCCTATCTCATACCTCCACCACACTGTTCACTGCTAGCAGTCTTGTCTCATACCTCCACCACACTGTTCACTGCTAGCAGTCCTATCTCATACCTCCACCACACTGTTCACTGCTAGCAGTCCTATCTCATACCTCCACCACACTGTTCACTGCTAGCAGTCCTAACTCATACCTCCACCATGCTGTTCACTGCTAGCAGTCCTATCTCATACCTTCACCACGCTGTTCACTGCTAGCAGTCCTATCTCATACCTTCACCACGCTGTTCACTGCTAGCAGTCCTATCTCATACCTCCACCATGCTTTTCACTGCTAGCAGTCCTACTCATACCTCCACCACACTGTTCACTGCTAGCAGATACCTTGCTAAATGTCATGCTTGCCCTATCTCATACCTCCACGACACTGTTCACCGCTAGCAGATACCTTGCTAAATGTCATGCTTGCCCTATCTCATACCTCCACCACACTGTTCACTGCTAGCAGTCCTACTCATACCTCCACCACACTGTTCACCGCTAGCAGTCCTATTTCATACCTCCACCACACTGTTCACTGCTAGCAGTCCTATTTCATACCTCCACCATGCTTTTCACTGCTAGCAGTCCTATCTCATACCTCCACCATGCTTTTCACTGCTAGCAGTCCTACTCATACCTCCACCACACTGTTCACTGCTAGCAGATACCTTGCTAAATGTCATGCTTGCCCTTTCTCATACCTCCACCACACTGTTCACCGCTAGCAGATACCTTGCTAAATGTCATGCTTGCCCTTTCTCATACCTCCACCATGCTGTTCACTGCTAGCAGATACCTTGCTAAATGTCATGCTTGCCCTATCTCATACCTCCACCACACTGTTCACCGCTAGCAGATACCTTGCTAAATGTCATGCTTGCCCTATCTCATACCTCCACCACACTGTTCACCACTAGCAGATACCTTGCTAAATGTCATGCTTGCTCTATCTCACACCTCCACCATGCTGTTCACCGCTAGCAGATACCTTGCTAAATGTCATGCTTCCCTATCTCATACCTCCACCATGCTGTTCACCGCTAGCAGCCCTATCTCATACCTCCACTATGCTGTTCACTGCTAGCAGATACCATGCTAAATGTCATGCTTGCCCTATCTCATACCTCCACCATGCTGTTCACCGCTAGCAGATACCATGCTAAATGTCATGCTTGCCCTATCTCATACCTCCACCACACTGTTCACCACTAGCAGATACCTTGCTAAATGTCATGCTTGCCCTATCTCACACCTCCACCATGCTTTTCACCACTAACAGATACCTTGCTAAATGTCATGCTTCCCTATCTCATACCTCCACCACACTGTTCACCACTAGCAGATACCTTGCTAAATGTATGCTTGCCCTATCTCATACCTCCACCATGCTGTTCACTGCTAGCAGATACCTTGCTAAATGTCATGCTTGCCCTATCTCATACCTCCACCATGCTGTTCACTGCTAGCAGATACCTTGCTAAATGTCATGCTTGCCCTATCTCATACCTCCACCATGCTGTTCACTGCTAGCAGATACCTTGCTAAATGTCATGCTTCCCTATCTCATACCTCCACCATGCTGTTCACCGCTAGCAGATACCATGCTAAATGTCGTGCTTGCCCTATCTCATACCTCCACCATGCTGTTCACTGCTAGCAGATACCTTGCTAAATGTCATGCTTCCCTATCTCATACCTCCACCATGCTGTTCACTGCTAGCAGATACCTTGCTAAATGTATGCTTGCCCTATCTCATACCTCCACCATGCTGTTCACTGCTAGCAGATACCTTGCTAAATGTCATGCTTGCCCTATCTCATACCTCCACCATGCGGTTCACCGCTATCAGATACCTTGCTAAATGTCATGCTTGCCCTATCTCATACCTCCACCACACTGTTCACCGCTAGCAGATACCTTGCTAAATGTCATGCTTGCCCTATCTCATACCTCCACCATGCTGTTCACCGCTATCAGATACCTTGCTAAATGTCATGCTTGCCCTATCTCATACCTCCACCACACTGTTCACCGCTAGCAGATACCTTGCTAAATGTATGCTTGCCCTATCTCATACCTCCACCACACTGTTCACCGCTAGCAGATACCTTGCTAAATGTCATGCTTGCCCTATCTCATACCTCCACCATGCTGTTCACCGCTATCAGATACCTTGCTAAATGTCATGCTTGCCCTATCTCACACCTCCACCATGCTGTTCACCGCTAGCAGATACCTTACTAAATGTCATGCTTGCCCTATCTCATACCTCCACCATGCTGTCCACCGCTATCAGATACCTTGCTAAATGTCATGCTTGCCCTATCTCATACCTCCACCACGCTGTTCACCGCTATCAGATACCTTGCCATATGTCATGCTTGCCCTATCTCATACCTCCACATCATGCTTGCCCTATCTCATACCTCCACATCATGCTTGCCCTATCTCATACCTCCATGTCATGCTTGCCCTATATCATACCTCCACATCATGCTTGCTCTATCTCATACCTCCACATCATGCTTGCCCTATCTCATACCTCCACATCATGCTTGCCCTATCTCATACCTCCACATCATGCTTGCCCTATCTCATACCTCCACATCATGCTTGACCTATCTCATACCTCCACATCATGCTTGCCCTATCTCATACCTCCACATCATGCTTGCCCTATCTCATACCTCCATGTCATGCTTGCCCTATATCATACCTCCACATCATGCTTGCTCTATCTCATACCTCCACATCATGCTTGCCCTATCTCATACCTCCACATCATGCTTGCCCTATCTCATACCTCCACATCATGCTTGCCCTATCTCATACCTCCACATCATGCTTGCCCTATATCATACCTCCACATCATGCTTGCTCTATCTCATACCCCACATCATGCTTGCCCTATCTCATACCTCCACATCATGCTTGCCCTATCTCATACCTCCACATCATGCTTGCCCTATATCATACTCCACATCATGCTTGCCCTATATTATACCTCCACATCATGCTTGCCCTATATCATACCTCCACATCATGCTTGCCCTATCTCATACCTCCACATCATGCTTGCCCTATCTCATACCTCCACATCATGCTTGCCCTATCTCATACCTCCACATCATGCTTGCCCTATCTCATACCTCCACATCATGCTTGCCCTATATCATACCTCCACATCATGCTTGCCCTATATCATACCTCCACATCATGCTTGCTCTATCTCATACCTCCACATCATGCTTGCCCTATCTCATACCTCCACATCATGCTTGCCCTATCTCTCATACCTCCACATCATGCTTGCCCTATATCATACCTCCACATCATGCTTGCCCTATATCATACCTCCACATCATGCTTGCCCTATATCATACCTCCACATCATGCTTGCTCTATCTCATACCTCCACATCATGCTTGCCCTATCTCATACCTCCACATCATGCTTGCCCTATCTCTCATACCTCCACATCATGCTTGCCCTATATCATACCTCCACATCATGCTTGCCCTATATCATACCTCCACATCATGCTTGCCCTATATCATACCTCCACATCATGCTTGCCCTATCTCATACCTCCACATCATGCTTGCCCTATCTCATACCTCCACATCATGCTTGCCCTATATCATACCTCCACATCATGCTTGCCCTATCTCATACCTCCACATCATGCTTGCCCTATATCATACCTCCACATCATGCTTGCTCTATCTCATACCTCCACATCATGCTTGCCCTATCTCATACCTCCACATCATGCTTGCCCTATCTCATACCTCCACATCATGCTTGCCCTATATCATACCTCCACATCATGCTTGCCCTATATTATACCTCCACATCATGCTTGCCCTATATCATACCTCCACATCATGCTTGCCCTATCTCATACCTCCACATCATGCTTGCCCTATCTCATACCTCCACATCATGCTTGCCCTATCTCATACCTCCACATCATGCTTGCCCTATCTCATACCTCCACATCATGCTTGCCCTATATCATACCTCCACATCATGCTTGCCCTATATCATACCTCCACATCATGCTTGCTCTATCTCATACCTCCACATCATGCTTGCCCTATCTCATACCTCCACATCATGCTTGCCCTATCTCTCATACCTCCACATCATGCTTGCCCTATATCATACCTCCACATCATGCTTGCCCTATATCATACCTCCACATCATGCTTGCCCTATATCATACCTCCACATCATGCTTGCTCTATCTCATACCTCCACATCATGCTTGCCCTATCTCATACCTCCACATCATGCTTGCCCTATCTCTCATACCTCCACATCATGCTTGCCCTATATCATACCTCCACATCATGCTTGCCCTATATCATACCTCCACATCATGCTTGCCCTATATCATACCTCCACATCATGCTTGCCCTATCTCATACCTCCACATCATGCTTGCCCTATCTCATACCTCCACATCATGCTTGCCCTATATCATACCTCCACATCATGCTTGCCCTATCTCATACCTCCACATCATGCTTGCCCTATCTCACAATGGTGTAGAATCCTTTAAGCATAATCTTGGATCACCAAAATCACAAAAGGTTAATGGGCTGGTCCCATGGCGAACCTACCCCCTCCCCAAAATCAGACAGACAGACAGACAGACAGACAGACAGACAAACAGACTTTGAAAATTTGAAAATTATGTAGATTGGATGTAAAATTGCGCAATTAGATTCACAATGACTAAGAACAGTTTTTTTTTTAAATTAAATATTAAAACGTTTAGATACAATAACTTGTGCTTCAAGCCATACACAATCGCAAATGACGACTTTATGTGTACATGTATATGGTTGATTAACTTTGTTGCTGTTATACCCCGTAAGTTTTTGTACCATGACCAATAAATAGTGGACACGCCATGCGTTACCTATGACTATATATGTCTCGAGGACATTGACCGATGGTCAGGTGTGATTTTAATTAATTTACTGACATATTGAACACTTTGGATGAAGTGAACTGGACAGATAGTGTGTCCGCTGTATATATATTTAAGTAGGTTAAAAATTACATTGAGGTCAGATGTAACTGTTAATTGTGTGCCCTTGTGGTTCATTTTGCGCAATTTTACAGAATTTTCCAATCAACAGAATTTTCCATTCTGCACATAACTTTGCATAATTTGGCATAATTTTACATAATTTTGCAGTTGTCATAATTTTGCATCTTGTTTAATTACAGACGAAAAACCAGTGAAGATCTCATTTCAGTGGACATTCAGGTAATACTGGACAATTCCTTTATATAAATGCATTTAATTTGTATACTGGACAATTCCTTTATATAAATGCATTTAATTTGCATACTGGACAATTCCGTTACATAAATGCGCTTAATTTGCATACACAGGACAAGGCTTTGAGTCCAAGCTTTGAATTAACATGTTTTTTAAATGTTATTCCCACCAATTTCTCCACATTATGATCCTTCATAATTTATGTACTGTTCTTAACACAGCCCCACACCTGCCCCTGCTCACATTTGCCCCCACCCACACCTGCCCCTGCTCACATCTGCCCCCACCCACATCTGCCCCCACCCACAACTGCCCCTGCTCACATCTGCCCCCACCCACATCTCCCCCACCCACATCTGCCCCCACCCACAGCTGCCCCTGCTCACATCTGCCCCCACCCACATCTGCCCCTGCCACACACATCCCCCCACCCACATCTCCCCCCACCCACATCTCCCCTACCCACATCCCCCCACCCACATCTCCCCCACCCACATCTGCCCCCACCCACATCTGCCCCTGCTCACATCTGCCCCTGCCCACATCTGCCCCCACCCACATATCCCCCACCCACAGCTGCCCCTGCCCACATCTGCCCCCACCCACATCTGCCCCCACCCACAGCTGCCCCTGCTCACATCTGCCCCCACCCACATCTGCCCCTGCCCACACCCACATCTCCCCCCACCCACATCTCCACCACCCACATCTCCCCCACCCACATCTCCCCCACCCACATTTGCTCCCACCCACATCTCCCCCACCCACATCTCCCCCCCACCCACATCTCCCCCACCCACATCTGCCCCACCCACATCTGCCCCCACCCACATTTCCCCTACCCACATCTCCCCCACCCACATCTCCCCCACCCACATCTCCTCCCACCCACATCTCCCCCACCCATCCCCAATCCAACACACACAACCGGTTTCTCTATAATTGAAAGTTGTGCACTATTGTTAAATGCATGCTGGGTAAAATAATGGCTATAAATAGTTCAAGTAATTGTAGCAGGCAAAGTCATTAACGTCTGTCATGTACATTATGACATTGTATGAAAGTTGGAACAGCGATACCCTTAGATACAGAGAATACAAGAACTATAACTCTCACTGTGTTAACTAGATTATCTCCCCCTTTTACCTCTTACAAGCATGCAGTAAATGTGTATAAAATG
This sequence comes from Archivesica marissinica, assembly GCA_014843695.1. NCBI lineage: Eukaryota > Metazoa > Mollusca > Bivalvia > Venerida > Vesicomyidae > Archivesica > Archivesica marissinica. The sequence continues at coordinate 2,652,099 of CM026401.1, forward strand.
TTCTGTTGTTGCAGACTGGTACTGAAGGAGATATTGACAGTGACTCTAATAGCAGTAACAGTAGCGGTATATACGAGCACCTAGAACATGGCGATATCGACGACGACACAAGGGTGAGCGAGTCGGACTCTATCAGTCAGGGCGACCCCCCTGAGTTACCGCCTGCTAGGACATCAAACGCAAAGAAAAAGAAGACTAAAGGAGAGAAGACCAAAGGTTTTAGAGGGAAAATCAAAAAATTATGTAAGGGTAAAGGTTTGGATACGGAGGCTTTGAAATCAGCGACGGGGTCAGGAATGACAGCTACCCCGCAGTCTGCCGGAATTATGTGTAGCCTTGGCGATAAATTAAAGAAAAACTTGAAAAAGACAAAATCCAGTTCGGGAACAAATCTGGAGGCCTTAAGTAGGGAAGACATTCCTGTCTGTGAGAGTGAAGGGACGGACACTGACCTTGACCAGGAACAAATAAAGTCAACTGCAGAAAAGTCAGATGAGTTGTCAGTTGACAATCAGGGCACGGCGCCGCCTCCACTTCCTCCGCGGCAGAGTGGGTTAATACAAGTGTCCAGTGGTGAGGATACCGCGACTACAAAACTAAACGATACAGTTGAAGTGCCAAGTCGCCTTAGTGCCACGACAACAGAATATCTGAATAACAGACTCAGTAGTGCAGATATAGAAAGTAAATCCGATCCACCGTTGCCACCACGAAATCGAATATCAAACAACCTTGACCTTAGCATTGTAGTGCCTGTAACACCAGGAGGAGATATGAGGTATATTTAACCTACCTTCATGCATAATAATGATCTAATACTGCCTTTGGGTTGTCCGACTAGCGCAGTGGTTAGCGCTCTCGCTTCTCACCAATGCAACCTAGGTTCGATCCTCGGACCAGGAATGTGAGATGGTACGGTAGTCGCCAGATCGGACAGGTGGGTTTTCTCCGGGTACTCCGGTTTCCTCCCACACGAATAATCACATTTACGCTTTCATCCGCGCCAACGAGAGTGATTAATCACAGGAACTTGAAATGTTATCCATAAGCCACCAATGGTCTTGTACCTCTATCCTAGGACACCTAGGGGGGGTCCTAGGATAGAGGTACAAGACCATTGGTGGCTTATGGATAAAATTTCAAGTTCCTGTGGATTAATATCAGTTGTTAAAACTTGCTTTGCAATCATTGTAAAATTAATATTGTTTAAACTTTAAGCTTAAACATGCTCATGCAACAACATGTATTAAACCACCTTTTAAGCTTTCCAATGAATGATAGAGTCTTTTCAGTGAATGAAGACTCCATCTTTGACTGCTTTGAAACAGTGAAACCTGGCATTTTAACTGGGGTTTAACTGACATGGACTTGTCCATGATATTTTTAGACCAATAAATTATTAAAAAAATTATATTTGGACCAGTTCATTTATCAAAATAGGTAATTTTGTCTAAAAATAGTAATATTACTATTAGAGGTCTGTGGTTAAGCATAATGTTTCTGCCGTGATGAGTTTACATTTTAATTAATTGTTTTATTTATTTAGTCTGCCTCTGTGGTCGAGTGGCTAAGGTCGCCGACTTGTATATCACTGTAACCTATCATCACTGATGGTCACGGGTTCGAGCCACGCTCAGGCCGTGTCTCATTTATATGAAAAAGTTGGCAGTTTCTTACGGACGTCGGTGCACCAAAGTACTGGTTAACCGCTGGAACCTGCCCAGGAAAGGTGTTGTTAGGTAAACAGCCTGTCTGCGATATAGCCCGATATGGTGCTGATGCAGGCGTAAATCCCGAAATATAACATAAATATAAATATAAGAATGTTTTATTTATTTAACAGAAAGAGTGCGTGGCCGCCTACTAAGGACAGTTATCTTCATGGACAGAAAATTGTGAACACGGCTACGTCACCAGATATGCCTTACATTGACAAGTCTCCTAGTCCCCAGGCCACGCCCTCTCCATCTGAGGTCCCGCCCCTACCACAGCGACCACCAACAAACAAACGACTGACAAGTAGTATGTATATTAACTATTTACATGCTAGCGGCAGATAAAATCACTTTTGCAAACAGCGTAGAGCCAGAATGTTCCGTCTGATCAGGCTCTATGTAGTTTGCTATTCGGATAGTAGAACTAAAACACTTGGCTGAATAGCAAGCAACATAGATCCTGATCAGATACAGTGGGGAGAAATCGGTCACTGCTTAGTTCACACACTTATTTGAGCAAGTGTTTTTACAACTTATATTAATCACATCTCGAGACCTCATTCCTGATGGAATCCATCGCCACGAAGGAGAGAGAAAAGGCAATGTGGAATTTAAATGCCTTGCCTAAGGGCACAATCGTAACGGCTCCATCGGGCTCGGACTCTGGGCCTTTCGCACCTGAAGTGAACGCACTACCACTGTGCTATCACGACTTCCACGGTCGATGCTTGTGGTCCGAGCGGTCAGCAAAGTTTCAAATCATTTTCCCTCGCTGCTGTAAGTTCGAATCCCACTAGGGGTCTTAAATTCTTTCATGTGAGGAAGCTATCCAGCCTGTCCGTACGTGAAATACTGCCCGGCGCACCCAAGATCTTCCTTCATGTGAGGAAGCTATCCAGCCTGTCCGTACGTGAAATACTGCCCGGCGCACCCAAGATCTTCCTTCATGTGAGGAAGCTATCCAGCCTGTCCGTACGTGAAAATACTGCCCGGCGCACCCAAGATCTTCCTTCATGTGAGGAAGCTATCCAGCCTGTCCGTACGTGAAATACTGCCCGGCGCACCCAAGATCTTCCTTCATGTGAGGAAGCTATCCAGCCTGTCCGTACGTGAAATACTGCCCGGCGCACCCAAGATCTTCCTTCATGTGAGGAAGCTATCCAGCCTGTCCGTACGTGAAATACTGCCCGGCGCACCCAAGATCTTCCTTCATGTGAGGAAGCTATCCAGCCTGTCCGTACGTGAAATACTGCCCGGCGCACCCAGATCTTCCTTCATGTGAGGAAGCTATCCAGCCTGTCCGTACGTGAAATACTGCCCGGCGCACCCAAGGATCTTCCTTCATGTGAGGAAGCTATCCAGCCTGTCCGTACGTGAAATACTGCCCGGCGCACCCAAGATCTTCCTTCATGTGGAAGCTATCCAGCCTGTCCGTACGTGAAATACTGCCCGGCGCACCCAAGATCTTCCTTCATGTGAGGAAGCTATCCAGCCTGTCCGTACGTGAAATACTGCCCGGCGCACCCAAGATCTTCCTTCATGTGAGGAAGCTATCCAGCCTGTCCGTACGTGAAATACTGCCCGGCGCACCCAAGATCTTCCCAAAACACCACCCCACAAAACACCCCAAAACAACCCCACAAATTCATGTGAGGAAGCTATCCAGCCTGTCCGTACGTGAAATACTGCCCGGCGCACCCAAGATCTTCCTTCATGTGAGGAAGCTATCCAGCCTGTCCGTACGTGAAATACTGCCCGGCGCACCCAAGATCTTCCTTCATGTGAGGAAGCTATCCAGCCTGTCCGTACGTGAAATACTGCCCGGCGCACCCAAGATCTTCCTTCATGTGAGGAAGCTATCCAGCCTGTCCGTACGTGAAATACTGCCCGGCGCACCCAAGATCTTCCTTCATGTGAGGAAGCTATCCAGCCTGTCCGTACGTGAAATACTGCCCGGCGCACCCAAGATCTTCCTTCATGTGAGGAAGCTATCCAGCCTGTCCGTACGTGAAATACTGCCCGGCGCACCCAAGATCTTCCTTCATGTGAGGAAGCTATCCAGCCTGTCCGTACGTGAAATACTGCCCGGCGCACCCAAGATCTTCCTTCATGTGAGGAAGCTATCCAGCCTGTCCGTACGTGAAATACTGCCCGGCGCACCCAAGATCTTCCTTCATGTGAGGAAGCTATCCAGCCTGTCCGTACGTGAAATACTGCCCGGCGCACCCAAGATCTTCCTTCATGTGAGGAAGCTATCCAGCCTGTCCGTACGTGAAATACTGCCCGGCGCACCCAAGATCTTCCTTCATGTGAGGAAGCTATCCAGCCTGTCCGTACGTGAAATACTGCCCGGCGCACCCAAGATCTTCCTTCAGTAGCTGGAGATTCGCCACTTTAAACCCAAATAGAAACAAACAAATAGTACGTGGATGAAAGATATGTCTTGATGACAGTTTGGTTTGTGTCGATAAACGCCTATTTCTGAAAACTGTCTAATTCAAGATGAGGGTCTCAATATTATGGCTGTATCAGGCGAGAACCCCAGTCTAATCTAGCACTCTTGTACTATTTACTGTTTGTACATAATTCACAAATCATATCTCAATAGTCCGCCTCCGTTGTCGAGTGGTTACGGTCGCTGACTTGTATACCACTGTAACCTATCATCACTGTTGGTCACGGATTCGAGCCCCGCTCAGGCCGTGTCTCATTTATATGAAAAAGTTGGCAGTTTCTTACGGAGGTTGGTGTACCAAGTACTGGTTAACCGCTGGAGCCTGCCCAGGAAAGGTGTTGTTAGGTAAACTGCCCGCCGGCGATATAGCCCGAAATGGTGCTGATGCGGGCATAAAACCCGAAATATAACATAATATCTCAATAACTAGTTGTTACTATTACTGTGATAAATGTGCATGTGAATTGTTCGATTAGCGCAGTGGTTAGCGCGCTCGCTTCTCACCAATGCAACCTGGGTTCGATCCTCGGACCGGGAAGTATATGAGATGGTACGGTGGTCGCCAGATCAGACAGGTGGGGTTTCTTCAGGCACTCCAGTTTCCTCCCACACGAATGATCACATATACGCTTTCATCCACGCCAACGAGAATGATTAATATAAGTTGTTAGAACTTGCTTCGCAATCGTTGTAAAATAAATAACGTTTAATCTTTGATTAACAATGCTTATTTTTCCAACTAAAAAATGAAGTATTTACAGATTTAAAAGAAAAAAATATCTGAAACGCTACTATTACCGGCCTACCGAACAAATAGTTTATTACCTTACTTACAGAGACTAAGAGGACAATTGTTCAAAACCTATCCAAATTTAGATATTACCCAAATTTAGCAAGAAATTAACAATTTTAGACACCACAACCATTTATGCTCTTCTGAACATGTATCCATGCAGACCACGTATCCATGCAGTCCACGTATCCATGCAGTCTGACCACGTATCCATGCAGTCCATTGTACTTTGTTTATGTATTGTTTGCTATAAGTATGTTATCATATATAATATATTGAATTGAATTTACACCGGTTTGACTATAGATGTGTTGAAATTGTGATTTGTTGAAGGGTATGCAAAAGATTGTATTAATTATTTCAGCTGAGAGTTGTTATGTGGATGTAGGAAACAGTTTCCCATCACTGCTGAACAGACCACATCCTAGCAAAGTCCCACTTAGTAACAGTAAGTGTACTCATGCATACCCCCTAGCAGGCCCCCACTGAGTAACCTACTTGTACATACCCTCTAGCAGGGCCCCACTGAGTAACCTACTGGGAAATACCCTCTAGCAGGGCCCCACTGAGTAACATACTTGTACATACCCTCTAGCAGAGCCCCACTGAGTAACCTACTTGTACATACCCTCTAGCAGAGCCCCACTGAGTAACCTACTGGTAAATACCCCCTAGCAGGGCCTCACTAAGTAACCTACTTGTACATACCCCCTAGCAGGGCCCCACTGAGTAAACTACTTGTACATACCCTCTAGCAGGGCCCCACTGAGTAACCTACTTGTACATACCCTCTAGCAGGGCCCCACTGAGTAACATACTGGTACATACCCTCTAGCAAGGCCCCACTGAGTAACCTACTTGTACATACCCTCTAGCAGGGCCCCACTGAGTAACCTACTTGTACATACCCTCTAGCAGAGCCCCACTGAGTAACCTACTGGTACATACCCTCTATCCAGGCCCCACTGAGTAACCTACTTGTACATACCCTCTAGCAGGGCCCCACTGAGTAACCTACTTGTACATACCCTCTAGCAGGGCCCCACTGAGTAACCTACTGGTAAATACCCTCTAGCAGGGCCCCACTGAGTAACATACTTGTACATACCCTCTAGCAGAGCCCCACTGAGTAACCTACTTGTACATACCCTCTAGCAGAGCCCCACTGAGTAACCTACTGGTAAATACCCCCTAGCAGGGCCCCACTGAGTAACCTACTTGTACATACCCCCTAGCAGGGCCCCACTGAGTAACCTACTTGTACATACCCTCTAGCAGAGCCCCACTGAGTAACCTACTTGTACATACCCTCTAGCAGGGCCCCACTGAATAACCTACTTGTACATACCCTCTAGCAGAGCCCCACTGAGTAACCTACGTGTACATACCCTCTAGCAGAGCCCCACTGAGTAACCTACTTGTACATACCTTCTAGCAGGGCCCCACTGAGTAACCTACTTGTACATACCCTCTAGCAGGGCCCCACTGAGTAACCTACTTGTACATACCCTCTAGCCAGGCCCCACTGAGTAACCTACTTGTACATACCCTCTAGCCAGGCCCCACTGAGTAACCTACTTGTACATACCCTCTAGCAGAGCCCCACTGAGTAACCTACTTGTACATACCCTCTAGCAGGGCCCCACTGAGTAACCTACTTGTACATACCTTCTAGCCAGGCCCCACTGAATAACCTACTTGTACATACCCTCTAGCAGGGCCCCACTGAGTAACCTACTTGTGCATACCTTCTAGCAGGGCCCCACTGAGTAACCTACTTGTACATACCCTCTAGCAGGGCCCCACTGAGTAACCTACTGGTAATACCCTCTAGCAGGGCCCCACTAAGTAACCTACTTGTACATACCTTCTAGCAGGGCCCCACTGAATAACTTACTTGTACATACCCTCTAGCAAGGCCCCACTGAGTAACTTACTTGTACATACCCTCTAGCAAGGCCCCACTGAGTAACCTACTTGTACATACCCTCTAGCAGGGCCCCACTGAGTAACCTACTTGTACATACACTCTAGCAGGGCCCCACTGAGTAACCTACTTGTACATACCCTCTAGCAGAGCCCCACTGAGTAACCTACTTGTACATACCCTCTAGCAGGGCCCCACTGAGTAACCTACGTGTACATACCCTCTAGCAGGGCCCCACTGAGTAACCTATTTGTACATACCCTCTAGCAGGGCCCCACTGAGTAACCTACTTGTACATACCCTCTAGCAGGGCCCCACTGAGTAACCTACTTGTACATACCCTCTAGCAGGGCCCCACTGAGTAACCTACTTGTACATACCCTCTAGCAAGGCCCCACTGAGTAACCTACTTGTACATACCCTCTAGCAGGGCCCCACTGAGTAACCTACTTGTACATACCCTCTAGCAGAGCCCCACTGAGTAACCTACTTGTACATACCCTCTAGCAGGGCCCCACTAAGTAACCTACTTGTACATACCCTCTAGCAGAGCCCCACTGAGTAACCTACTTGTAAATACCCTCTAGCAGAGCCCCACTGAGTAACCTACTTGTACATACCTTCTAGCAGGGCCCCACTGAGTAACCTACTTGTACATACCCTCTAGCAGGGCCCCACTGAGTAACCTACTTGTACATACCCTCTAGCCAGGCCCCACTGAGTAACCTACTTGTACATACCCTCTAGCCAGGCCCCACTGAGTAACCTACTTGTACATACCCTCTAGCAGAGCCCCACTGAGTAACCTACTTGTACATACCCTCTAGCAGGGCCCCACTGAGTAACCTACTTGTACATACCTTCTAGCCAGGCCCCACTGAATAACCTACTTGTACATACCCTCTAGCAGGGCCCCACTGAGTAACCTACTTGTGCATACCTTCTAGCAGGGCCCCACTGAGTAACCTACTTGTACATACCCTCTAGCAGGGCCCCACTGAGTAACCTACTGGTAATACCCTCTAGCAGGGCCCCACTAAGTAACCTACTTGTACATACCTTCTAGCAGGGCCCCACTGAATAACCTACTTGTACATACCCTCTAGCAGAGCCCCACTGAGTAACTTACTTGTACATACCCTCTAGCAAGGCCCCACTGAGTAACCTACTTGTGCATACCCTCTAGCCAGGCCCCACTGAGTAACCTACTTGTACATACCCTCTAGCAGGGCCCCACTGAGTAACCTACTTGTACATACACTCTAGCAGGGCCCCACTGAGTAACCTACTTGTACATACCCTCTAGCAGAGCCCCACTGAGTAACCTACTTGTACATACCCTCTAGCAGGGCCCCACTGAGTAACCTACATGTACATACCCTCTAGCAGGGCCCCACTGAGTAACCTATTTGTACATACCCTCTAGCAGGGCCCCACTGAGTAACCTACTTGTACATACCCTCTAGCAGGGCCCCACTGAGTAACCTACTTGTACATACCCTCTAGCAGGGCCCCACTGAGTAACCTACTTGTACATACCCTCTAGCAAGGCCCCACTGAGTAACCTACTTGTACATACCCTCTAGCAGGGCCCCACTGAGTAACCTACTTGTACATACCCTCTAGCAGAGCCCCACTGAGTAACCTACTTGTACATACCCTCTAGCAGGGCCGCACTAAGTAACCTACTTGTACATACCCTCTAGCAGAGCCCCACTGAGTAACCTACTTGTAAATACCCTCTAGCAGAGCCCCACTAAGTAACCTACTTGTACATACCCCCCAGCCTGGCCCCACTGAGTAACCTACTTGTACATACCCTCTAGCAGAGCCCCACTGAGTAACCTACTTGTAAATACCCTCTAGCAGAGCCCCACTAAGTAACCTACTTGTACATACCCCCCAGCCTGGCCCCACTGAGTAACCTACTTGTACATACCCTCTAACAGGGCCCCACTGAGTAACCTACTTGTACATACCCTCTAGCCAGGCCCCACTGAGTAACCTACTTGTACATACCCTCTAGCAGGGCCCCACTGAGTAACCTACTTGTACATACCCTCTAGCAGGCCCCCACTGAGTAACCTACTTGTACATACCCTCTAGCAGGGCCCCACTGAGTAACCTACTTGTACATACCCTCTAGCAGGGCCCCACTGAGTAACCTACTTGTACATACCCTCTAGCAAGGCCCCACTGAGTAACCTACGTGTACATACCCTCTAGCAGGGCCCCACTGAGTAACCTACTTGTACATACCCTCTAGCAGAGCCCCACTGAGTAACCTACTTGTACATACCCTCTAGCAGGGCCCCACTAAGTAACCTACTTGTACATACCCTCTAGCAGAGCCCCACTGAGTAACCTACTTGTAAATACCCTCTAGCAGAGCCCCACTAAGTAACCTACTTGTACATACCCCCCCAGCCTGGCCCCACTGAGTAACCTACTTGTACATACCCTCTAGCAAAGCCCCACTGAGTAACCTACTTGTAAATACCCTCTAGCAGAGCCCCACTAAGTAACCTACTTGTACATACCCCCCAGCCTGGCCCCACTGAGTAACCTACTTGTACATACCCTCTAACAGGGCCCCACTGAGTAACCTACTTGTACATACCCTCTAGCCAGGCCCCACTGAGTAACCTACTTGTACATACCCTCTAGCAGGGCCCCACTGAGTAACCTACTTGTACATACCCTCTAGCAGGCCCCCACTGCTGTACAGCAGGGCCCCACTGAGTAACCTACTTGTACATACCCTCTAGCAGGGCCCCACTGAGTAACCTACTTGTACATACCCTCTAGCAAGGCCCCACTGAGTAACCTACTTGTACATACCCTCTAGCAGGGCCCCACTGAGTAACCTACTTGTACATACCCTCTAGCAGAGCCCCACTGAGTAACCTACTTGTACATACCCTCTAGCAGGGCCCCACTAAGTAACCTACTTGTACATACCCTCTAGCAGAGCCCCACTGAGTAACCTACTTGTAAATACCCTCTAGCAGAGCCCCACTAAGTAACCTACTTGTACATACCCCCCAGCCTGGCCCCACTGAGTAACCTACTTGTACATACCCTCTAGCAAAGCCCCACTGAGTAACCTACTTGTAAATACCCTCTAGCAGAGCCCCACTAAGTAACCTACTTGTACATACCCCCCAGCCTGGCCCCACTGAGTAACCTACTTGTACATACCCTCTAACAGGGCCCCACTGAGTAACCTACTTGTACATACCCTCTAGCCAGGCCCCACTGAGTAACCTACTTGTACATACCCTCTAGCAGGGCCCCACTGAGTAACCTACTTGTACATACCCTCTAGCAGGCCCCCACTGCTGTACAGCAGGGCCCCACTGAGTAACCTACTTGTACATACCCTCTAGCAGGGCCCCACTGAGTAACCTACTTGTACATACCCTCTAGCAAGGCCCCACTGAGTAACCTACTTGTACATACCCTCTAGCAGGGCCCCACTGAGTAACCTACTTGTACATACCCTCTAGCAGGGCCCCACTGAGTAACCTACTTGTGCATACCCTCTAGCAGGGCCCCACTGAGTAACCTACTTGTACATACCCTCTAGCAGGGCCCCACTGAGTAACCTACTTGTACATACCCTCTAGCAGGGCCCCACTGAGTAACCTACTTGTAATACCCCTAGCCAGGCCCCACTGAGTAACCTACTTGTACATACCCTCTAGCAGGGCCCCACTGAGTAACCTACTTGTACATACCCTCTAGCAGGGTCCCACTGAGTAACCTACTTGTACATACCCTCTAGCAGGGCCCCACTGAGTAACCTACTGGTACATACCCTCTAGCCAGGCCCCACTGAGTAACCTACTTGTACATACCCTCTAGCAGGGCCCCACTGAGTAACCTACGTGTACATACCCTCTAGCAGCGCCCCACTGAGTAACCTACTTGTACATACCCTCTAGCAGGGCCCCACTGAGTAACCTACTTGTACATACCCTCTAGCAGGGCCCCACTGAGTAACCTACTTGTACATACCCTCTAGCAGGGCCCCACTGAGTAACCTACTTGTACATACCCTCTAGCAGGGCCCCACTGAGTAACCTACTTGTACATACCCTCTAGCAAGGCCCCACTGAGTAACCTACTTGTACATACCCTCTAGCAGGGCCCCACTGAGTAACCTACTTGTACATACCCTCTAGCAGGGCCCCACTGAGTAACCTACTTGTACGTACCCTCTAGCAAGGCCCCACTGAGTAACCTACTTGTACGTACCCTCTAGCAAGGCCCCACTGAGTAACCTACTTGTACATATCCTCTAGCAGAGCCCCACTTAGTAACCTACTTGTACATACCCTCTAGCAGAGCCCCACTGAGTAACCTACTTGTACATACCCTCTAGCCAGGCCCCACTGAGTAACCTACTTGTACATACCCTCTAGCCAGGCCCCACTGAGTAACCTACTTGTACATACCCTCTAGCCAGGCCCCACTGAGTAACCTACTTGTACATACCCTCTAGCAAGGCCCCACTGAGTAACCTACTTGTACATACCCTCTAGCAGGGCCCCACTGAGTAACCTACTTGTACATACCCTCTAGCAGGGCCCCACTGAGTAACCTACTTGTACATACCCTCTAGCAAGGCCCCACTGAGTAACCTACTTGTACATACCCTCTAGCAAGGCCCCACTGAGTAACCTACTTGTACATACCCTCTAGCAGGGCCCCACTGAGTAACCTACTTGTACATACCCTCTAGCAGAGCCCCACTGAGTAACCTACTTGTACATACCTTCTAGCAGAGCCCCACTGAGTAACCTACTTGTACATACCCTCTAGCAGGGCCCCACTGAGTAACCTACTTGTACATACCCTCTAGCAGGGCCCCACTGAGTAACCTACTTGTACATACCCTCTAGCAGAGCCCCACTGAGTAACCTACTTGTACATACCCTCTAGCAGGCCCCCACTGAGTAACCTACTTGTACATACCCTCTAGCCAGGCCCCACTGAGTAACCTACTTGTACATACCCTCTAGCAGGGCCCCACTGAATAACCTACTGGTACATACCCTCTAGCAGAGCCCCACTAAGTAACCTACTTGTACATACCCCCCAGCCTGGCCCCACTGAGTAACCTACTTGTACATACCCTCTAGCAAAGCCCCACTGAGTAACCTACTTGTAAATACCCTCTAGCAGAGCCCCACTAAGTAACCTACTTGTACATACCCCCCAGCCTGGCCCCACTGAGTAACCTACTTGTACATACCCTCTAACAGGGCCCCACTGAGTAACCTACTTGTACATACCCTCTAGCCAGGCCCCACTGAGTAACCTACTTGTACATACCCTCTAGCAGGGCCCCACTGAGTAACCTACTTGTACATACCCTCTAGCAGGCCCCCACTGAGTAACCTACTTGTACATACCCTCTAGCAGGGCCCCACTGAGTAACCTACTTGTACATACCCTCTAGCAAGGCCCCACTGAGTAACCTACTTGTACATACCCTCTAGCAGGGCCCCACTGAGTAACCTACTTGTACATACCCTCTAGCAGGGCCCCACTGAGTAACCTACTTGTGCATACCCTCTAGCAGGGCCCCACTGAGTAACCTACTTGTACATACCCTCTAGCAGGGCCCCACTGAGTAACCTACTTGTACATACCCTCTAGCAGGGCCCCACTGAGTAACCTACTTGTATATACCCTCTAGCCAGGCCCCACTGAGTAACCTACTTGTACATACCCTCTAGCAGGGCCCCACTGAGTAACCTACTTGTACATACCCTCTAGCAGGGTCCCACTGAGTAACCTACTTGTACATACCCTCTAGCAGGGCCCCACTGAGTAACCTACTGGTACATACCCTCTAGCCAGGCCCCACTGAGTAACCTACTTGTACATACCCTCTAGCAGGGCCCCACTGAGTAACCTACGTGTACATACCTTCTAGCAGCGCCCCACTGAGTAACTGACTTGTACATACCCTCTAGCAGCGCCCCACTGAGTAACCTACTTGTACATACCCTCTAGCAGGGCCCCACTGAGTAACCTACTTGTACATACCCTCTAGCAGGGCCCCACTGAGTAACCTACTTGTACATACCCTCTAGCAGGGCCCCACTGAGTAACCTACTTGTACATACCCTCTAGCAGGGCCCCACTGAGTAACCTACTTGTACATACCCTCTAGCAAGGCCCCACTGAGTAACCTACTTGTACATACCCTCTAGCAGGGCCCCACTGAGTAACCTACTTGTACATACCCTCTAGCAGGGCCCCACTGAGTAACCTACTTGTACGTACCCTCTAGCAAGGCCCCACTGAGTAACCTACTTGTACGTACCCTCTAGCAAGGCCCCACTGAGTAACCTACTTGTACATATCCTCTAGCAGAGCCCCACTTAGTAACCTACTTGTACATACCCTCTAGCAGAGCCCCACTGAGTAACCTACTTGTACATACCCTCTAGCCAGGCCCCACTGAGTAACCTACTTGTACATACCCTCTAGCCAGGCCCCACTGAGTAACCTACTTGTACATACCCTCTAGCCAGGCCCCACTGAGTAACCTACTTGTACATACCCTCTAGCAAGGCCCCACTGAGTAACCTACTTGTACATACCCTCTAGCAGGGCCCCACTGAGTAACCTACTTGTACATACCCTCTAGCAGGGCCCCACTGAGTAACCTACTTGTACATACCCTCTAGCAAGGCCCCACTGAGTAACCTACTTGTACATACCCTCTAGCAAGGCCCCACTGAGTAACCTACTTGTACATACCCTCTAGCAGGGCCCCACTGAGTAACCTACTTGTACATACCCTCTAGCAGAGCCCCACTGAGTAACCTACTTGTACATACCTTCTAGCAGAGCCCCACTGAGTAACCTACTTGTACATACCCTCTAGCAGGGCCCCACTGAGTAACCTACTTGTACATACCCTCTAGCAGGGCCCCACTGAGTAACCTACTTGTACATACCCTCTAGCAGAGCCCCACTGAGTAACCTACTTGTACATACCCTCTAGCAGGCCCCCACTGAGTAACCTACTTGTACATACCCTCTAGCCAGGCCCCACTGAGTAACCTACTTGTACATACCCTCTAGCAGGGCCCCACTGAATAACCTACTGGTACATACCCTCTAGCAGGGCCCCACTGAGTAACCTACTGGTACATATCCCCAGCCGTCAATGGTGTTAATTTAATAAATTTCAACAAAATAGGTTTAAAATACACAGTATGACCATTAAATACAACATTTGAATAAAAGGAGTGCTTTATAATGGGCCAGTATATCTTACTGGACAAAATCTTGTATGAAAATTGAAAAAAAAAATATTTTAGGGAGAAGTGGAACCCCCAGAGGGCGAATTTAGGGTCCATAGCGCGACTATTTCACCCACATCGCCCTCGAGAATGAGCCCTGATATTCAGGTGTGTAGCATAGGATGGGTTATACTTTTATTATTGATGATGTTACAGGTGCAATTGTCGTTAATCTTTCAGAAGACAGTTATATTGATGTAGGGGACACTCTGTTACCCGACTCCAACTACTCCCTTGCCGATGAGATCAGGTAAGCATGATGGGATACCGGTCTCACCTCATTCTGACGCTTGTAGGTTGGGAATGTGTTGGTTGGTGTAGAGAATTATCATTTGATAATAACTGATGATAACTGATGATAACTGATAATAAATTATATTAACTGATGATAACTGATAATAAATGATATTAACTGATGATAACTGATAATAAATGATAATAAATGATGTTAACTGATGATAACTGATAATAAATGATGATAAATGATAATAAATTGTGATAACTGATGATACAGGGTACTATATCTACTGTCAACCAGTTGTAAATAAATGTTACAGGGTAATATATCTACTGTCAACCAATTGTAGATAAATGTTACAGGGTAATATATCGACTGTCAACCAGTTGTAAATAAATGTTACAGGGTAATATATCTACTGTCAACCAATTGTAGATAAATGTTACAGGGTAATATATCGACTGTCAACCAGTTGTAAATAAATGTTACAGGGTAATATATCTACTGTCAACCAGTTATAAATAAATGTTACAGGGTAATATATCGACTGTCAACCAGTTGTAAATAAATGTTACAGGGTACTATATCTACTGTCAACCAGTTGTAGATAAATGTTACAGGGTAATATATCGACTGTCAACCAGTTGTAAATAAATGTTACAGGGTAATATATCTACTGTCAACCAGTTGTAAATAAATGTTACAGGGTAATATATTGACTGTCAACCAGTTGTAAATAAATGTTACAGGGTAATATATTGACTGTCAACCAGTTGTAAATAAATGTTACAGGGTAATATATCGACTGTCAACCAGTTGTAAATAAATGTTACAGGGTAATATATCTACTATCAACCAGCTTTAAATAAATGTTACAGGGTAATATATCGACTGTCAACCAGTTGTAAATAAATGTTACAGGGTAATATATCTACTATCAACCAGCTTTAAATAAATGTTACAGGGTAATATATCGACTGTCAACCAGTTGTAAATAAATGTTACAGGGTAATATATCGACTGTCAACCAGTTGTAAATAAATGTTACAGGGTAATATATCTACTGTCAACCAGTTGTAGATAAATGTTACAGGGTAATATTTTTGACTAGTGCATGCATATTATGTTCATGTAGCTATAGATTCCATTACCTGCTATTTGGATTTTCCTTCTGTTGTTTATACTACTGCCATATTTTCCATTGCCCCTGAAGATACAAGTTCAAACTGATATTTCATTAAAACACTATTTTACCCCCATTGTTTACCAGAAAATAGACCCCTGTTTTACCCCTGATTGCTTACCAGAACTTAGACCCATATTTTACCCCCAATTGTTTACCAGAACTTAGACCCCTATTTTACCCCCAATAGTTTACAAGACTTTAGACCCCTATTTTACCCCCGATTGTTTACCTGAACTTAGACCCCTATTTTACCCCCAATTGTTTACCAGAACTTAGACCCCTATTTTACCCCCGATTGTTTACCTGAACTTAGACCCCTATTTTACCCCCAATTGTTTACCAGAACTTAGACCCCTATTTTACCCCCGATTGTTTACCTGAACTTAGACCCCTATTTTACCCCCAATTGTTTACCAGAACTTGGACCCCTATTTTACCCCCGATTGTTTACCAGAACTTAGACCCCTATTTTACACCCAATTGTTTACCAGAACTTAGACCCCTATTTTACCCCCGATTGTTTACAAGACTTTAGACCCCTATTTTACCCATGATTTTATACCAGAACTTAGACATCTATTAGACGCAAGCATTTCTCGTAGATTCCCTTCTTGAAAAACAACATTTCTGTATTGTAGAGCTTTACACATTGTAAATTTTCTCTGTTGCAATAATATATTGATCCATTGATATACAAGAAAATTGAATTTAATATATTAAACGCTCACTCCCTATGGAATGAGGTGTCTCCATTGGTCACTATGAATGGATTAAATGTCTACTCCATATGGAATGAGGTGTCTCCATTGGTCACTATGAATGGATTAAATGTCCACTCCCTATGGAATGAGGTATCACTATTTGTCACTATGAATGGATTAAATGTCCACTCCCTATGGAATGAGGTGTCCCTGTTGGTTACTCTGAATGGATTAATGTCCAATCCCCTATGGAATGAGGTGTCCCTATTTGTCACTATGAATGGATTAAATGCCCACTCCCTATGGAATGAGGTGTCCCCATTGGTCACTATGAATGGATTAAATGCCCACTCCCTATGGAATGAGGTGTCCCCATTGGTCACTCTGAATGGATTAAATGCCCACTCCCTATGGAATGAGGTGTCCCCATTGGTCACTCTGAATGGATTAAACGCCCACTCCCTATGGAATGAGGTGTCCCCATTGGTCACTCTGAATGGATTAAACGCCCACTCCCTATGGAATGAGGTGTCCCCATTGGTCACTATGAATGGATTAAATGTCCACTCCCTATGGAATGAGGTGTCCCCATTGGTCACTATGGACGGAGTTGGTCTGCTAAATATATATTCTTGGGAAACATTTTAAATGAATTATAAACACATATTTACATGGCTGTAGTGTGTTCATGTTTGCCACAGGGGCAGTGTGGGTAGAAAGCTAGGGGATGTGGGGCGAATATTCTCAATAATGTATTCAAGCAGATTTTGTCCGTAGCAATAAATATTATTGGTGCTGCGAACACATGTTAATTAATAAGATTGTTGTGGCATAAGCCCCGCCCCCCTAGTGAAACCATAGCGATGACCTTGCACTATTATTCATATTTCATCTGTATTTGCTTCTTGGTTTTGGCAAAGTTTAAAGTATGTGTTTATATAATTGACAAATTGGAATTGGTGGCTTTAACGTATTACATCATACTGGGGGGGGGGAGGGCAGGGGCAAACAAGTTAAGCAAAATAAATTCAGTTCAAATTTCTTGAAAGTTACAAGGTCATAATCTCAAGGTTATACAAAAAAATTCAAATCTCAAGTTCAAGTGATTTGATTGGTCTGTTTACACTCATCTGAACCAATCAGTAGCTTGAGATTGAGTTTGTTGTATGTTTTATAACCTCCAGGCCTGGCCTTGTATATTTAAATATGACTTGAACGAGAATTTCATCTGTATTTTGGTGTTTTGTGTACGTTTGGTGGATTTTGTGATGTTGAATATGCCTATACACCAGTCATTTGTAACGTTTGCATTTCTGGCCAGCCAGGACACAGTGGAGGAACTGGGTGTTCGTAAATATAATTTATAAATCTAGCGAAGATATGGTTATGATATCTGGGGTTTTTATCCAGATATATTTGGGTTTTATCCAGATATCGTTGGTTTTTATCCAGATATCTTGTGGTTTTTATCCAGAAATCTGTGGTTTTTATCCAGATATCTGGTGGTTTTATCCAGAAATCTGTGGTTTTTATCCAGATATCTTTGGGTTTTATCCAGAAATCTGTGGTTTTTATCCAGATATCTTTGGATTTTATCCGGAAATCTGTGGTTTTTATCCATAAATCTGGTGGTTTTATCCATTACTATTACCAAGACCTTGTTCGCTAGTGTTTGTACCCAGGGTGTTCTGCAAGTCGAGTAGAAAGCCACATCTTTCGCCCATCACCTGTTAGTAGGCGTTATGTTACAAATGACTGGTATTAGAATTACATATGCTATAATAGATTAACTGGTGACATTTTCAGGCCAGGAATAGCTGGGAGGTATATACATGCTCATTTATTACAGCTTCTAGACAGGAATCTAGGAATCTAGGCCTTGAAATAGCGGATTTCTCTTTAGTTTCACTGATATAGGGGGATTTCTCATTTTCTTCCTTCCTTTTCCCTGGAAATAGGGGATTTCTCATTTTCTTCCTTCCTTTTCCCTGGAAATAAGGGAATTTCTCATTTTCTTCCTTCTCCTTTTCCCTGGAAATAGGTAATTTCTCATTTTCTTCCTTCCTTTTCCCTGGAAATAGGGAAATTCTCATTTTCTTCCTTCCCTTTCCCTGAAAATAGGGAAATTCTCATTTTCTTCCTTCCCTTTCCCTGGAAATAGGGAATTTCATATTTTCTTCCTTCCCTTTCTCTGGAAATAGGGGATTTCTCATTTTCTTCCTTGAATTAGGGGTTTCTTGTCTTATTTATGTCTTTGTTAAGCTCACTTCAACTGACACATGATGCTCGTTCGGTAATTATGTCCGCAATTAAGATCATGCATTATCTTCTCAGGAACTAGTTATGATACGGCTTTTTCTGGAATGAAACCAGCAATCTGTGCATGAAACTTAATTACAGCATAATTTATATACCAGTTATATGGTCATTTAAATAATGGAATCCATTGATTTATATTTTATTAAACTTTATTTATTTTACAACGATTGCGAAGCAAGTTTTAACAACTTATATTAATCACTCTTGTTGGCGCAGATGAAAGCGTAAAAGTGGTCATTCGCGTGGGAGGAAACCAGAGTACTCGGAGAAAATATACTTCCTGGTCCGAGGATCGAACCCGGGTTGCATTGGTGAGACACCATTAATCTTGTAGTACTCTGGTCTTCGGTGTGTAGCAATTGGCAACTGACTTGGTACACATAATGTAAGTGGAAGTTGTGGTAGCATGTTCGCTTCAGGTGCGAAAGGCCCAGAGTTCAATCCCTGCTGGAGCCGTTACGATTTGTGCCATTAGGCAAGGCATTTACATTCTCTTCTCTGTCACTCGTGGTGATGGATTCCATTAGGAATGAGGTCTCGAGAGTGATTAATATAAGTTGTAAGAACTTGTTTCGCAATTGAGCTAAAATATAATTTTTTATAATTTTATAAACTTAATGTGAGTTGCCACCATTGCCCAGAGTATGACCCACTTTAGCATTGAGAGTCTCTGTGTCAGTTCGGTACCTCCCTATCTCAAGGCCTAGTCGTGTAGCCAGGTGTGCCTAGTCGTGTAGCCAGGTGTGCCTAGTCGTGTAGCCAGGTGTGCCTAACCAGGTATGCCTAGTCGTGTAGCCAGGTGTGCCTAGTCGTGTAACCAGGTGTGCCTAGTCGTGTAACTAGGTGTGCCTAGTCATGTAACCAGGTGTGCCTAGTCGTGTAACCAGGTGTGCCTAGTCATGTAACAAGGTGTGCCTAGTCATGTAACCAGGTGTGCCTAGTCATGTAACCAGGTGTGTCTAGTCATGTAACCAGGTGTGCCTAGTCATGTAACCAGGTGTGCCTAGTTGTGTAACCAGGTGTGTCTAGTCATGTAACCAGGTGTGCCTAGTCATGTAACCAGGTGTGTCTAGTCATGTAACCAGGTGTGTCTAGTCATGTAACCAGGTGTGCCTAGTCGTGTAACCAGGTGTGTCTAGTCATGTAACCAGGTGTGCCTAGTCGTGTAACCAGGTGTGCCTTTTATACTCTTGGGTGTGCTAGATACATAGATCTAACTATTAATATATAGCTTTCTGTCTGTTTTATTGTGTAGCATATAACAGATTAGTGATGTTTCCAGCTGTCTAATTTCAGTTTACTGAATTAGATTATGTAATATACATGGCTTGTTTACAAATATATATTTTTTAAACAGATAGCTAGATTTCTGTCACAGCCCCGCCCACTTTTGTATGCCAGCCTACAATTTTATTGATATAACTAAGAAAGGAATTAAATGTAATTTAAAGAAGGAAGTTCAATTAATACAACATCGCCCCCTCCCTCTGCCGACATTTTCCGGACCAAATATGGATGAAATCTACCTGTTCCTTCATTGCAGAAAATGGTTCCATAATTACATGAGTGTAGGAGTCCACACTTTGGCGTCTGTATATCAATCCTCCGATATACCGGCTCCATACACTCCGATATACGGGCTCCTTACACTCCTGTATATCAATCCTCCGATATACGGGCTCCATACACTCCGATATACGGGTTCCATACACTCCGATATACGGGCTCCTTACACTCCGATATACGGGCTCCTTACACTCCGATATACGGGTTCCATACACTCCGATATACGGGCTCCTTACACTCCGATATATGGGCTCCTTACACTCCGATATACGGGCTCCATACACTCCGATATACGGGCTCCATACACTCCGATATACGGGCTCCATACACTCTGATATACGGGCTCCATACACTCCTGTATATCAATCCTCCTTACACTCTGATATACGGGCTCCTTACACTCTGATATATGGGCTCCATACACTCTGATATACGGGCTCCTTACACTCTGATATACGGGCTCCTTACAATCCGATATACGGGCTCCTTACACTCTGATATACGAGCTCCTTACACTCTGATATATGGGCTCCTTACACTCCGATATACGGGCTCCTTACACTCTGATATACGGGCTCCTTACAATCCGATATACGGGCTCCTTACACTCTGATATACGAGCTCCTTACACTCTGATATATGGGCTCCTTACACTCCGATATACGGGCTCCATACACTCAGATATACAGGCTCCTTACACTCAGATATACAGGCTCCTTACACTCAGATATACGGGCTCCTTACACTCAGATATATGGGCTCCTTACACTCAGATATACGGGCTCCATACACTCCGATATACGGGCTCCCTCTGCACTCCGATATACGGGCTCCTTACACTCCGATATACCGCTCCTTACACTCCGATATACGGGCTCCTTACACTCTGATATACGAGCTCCTTACACTCCGATATACGGGCTCCTTACACTCCGATATACGGGCTCCTTACACTCCGATATACGGGCTCCTTACACTCCGATATACGGGCTCCTTACACTCAGATATATGGGCTCCTTACACTCCGATATACGGGCTCCTTACACTCAGATATATGGGCTCCTTACACTCTGATATACGGGCTCCTTACACTCAGATATACGGGCTCCTTACACTCTGATATACGGGCTCCTTACAATCCGATATACGGGCTCCTTACAATCCGATATACGGGCTCCTTACACTCCGATATACGGACTCCTTACAATCCGATATACGGGCTCCTTACACTCCGATATATGGGCTCCCTACACTCCCTTACTCTCAGATATACGGGCTCCTTACACTCCGATATATGGGCTCCCTACACTCCCTTACACTCAGATATACGGGTTCCATACACTCCGATATACGGGCTCCTTACACTCCGATATACGGGCTCCTTACACTCCGATATACGGGTTCCATACACTCCGATATACGGGCTCCTTACACTCCGATATATGGGCTCCTTACACTCCGATATACGGGCTCCATACACTCTGATATACGGGCTCCATACACTCCGATATACGGGCTCCATACACTCCGATATACGGGCTCCATACACTCTGATATACGGGCTCCATACACTCCTGTATATCAATCCTCCTTACACTCTGATATACGGGCTCCTTACACTCTGATATATGGGCTCCATACACTCTGATATACGGGCTCCTTACACTCTGATATACGGGCTCCTTACAATCCGATATACGGGCTCCTTACACTCTGATATACGAGCTCCTTACACTCTGATATATGGGCTCCTTACACTCCGATATACGGGCTCCTTACACTCTGATATACGGGCTCCTTACAATCCGATATACGGGCTCCTTACACTCTGATATACGAGCTCCTTACACTCTGATATATGGGCTCCTTACACTCCGATATACGGGCTCCATACACTCAGATATACAGGCTCCTTACACTCAGATATACAGGCTCCTTACACTCAGATATACGGGCTCCTTACACTCAGATATATGGGCTCCTTACACTCAGATATACGGGCTCCATACACTCCGATATACGGGCTCCCTCTGCACTCCGATATACGGGCTCCTTACACTCCGATATACCGCTCCTTACACTCCGATATACGGGCTCCTTACACTCTGATATACGAGCTCCTTACACTCCGATATACGGGCTCCTTACACTCCGATATACGGGCTCCTTACACTCCGATATACGGGCTCCTTACACTCCGATATACGGGCTCCTTACACTCAGATATATGGGCTCCTTACACTCCGATATACGGGCTCCTTACACTCAGATATATGGGCTCCTTACACTCTGATATACGGGCTCCTTACACTCAGATATACGGGCTCCTTACACTCTGATATACGGGCTCCTTACAATCCGATATACGGTCTCCTTACAATCCGATATACGGGCTCCTTACACTCCGATATACGGACTCCTTACAATCCGATATACGGGCTCCTTACACTCCGATATATGGGCTCCCTACACTCCCTTACTCTCAGATATACGGGCTCCTTACACTCCGATATATGGGCTCCCTACACTCCCTTACACTCAGATATACGGGCTCCTTACACTCTGATATACGAGCTCCTTACACTCTGATATATGGGCTCCTTACACTCCGATATATGGGCTCCTTACACTCTGATATACGGGCTCCTTACAATCCGATATACGGGCTCCTTACACTCTGATATACGAGCTCCTTACACTCTGATATATGGGCTCCTTACACTCCGATATACGGGCTCCATACACTCAGATATACAGGCTCCTTACACTCAGATATACAGGCTCCTTACACTCAGATATACGGGCTCCTTACACTCAGATATACGGGCTCCTTACACTCAGATATACGGGCTCCATACACTCCGATATACGGGCTCCCTCTGCACTCCGATATACGGGCTCCTTACACTCCGATATACCGCTCCTTACACTCCGATATACGGGCTCCTTACACTCTAATATACGAGCTCCTTACACTCCGATATACGGGCTCCTTACACTCCGATATACGGGCTCCTTACACTCCGATATATGGGCTCCTTACACTCCGATATACGGGCTCCTTACACTCAGATATATGGGCTCCTTACACTCCGATATACGGGCTCCTTACACTCAGATATATGGGCTCCTTACACTCTGATATACGGGCTCCTTACACTCAGATATACGGGCTCCTTACACTCTGATATACGGGCTCCTTACAATCCGATATACGGGCTCCTTACAATCCGATATACGGGCTCCTTACACTCCGATATACGGACTCCTTACAATCCGATATACGGGCTCCTTACACTCCGATATATGGGCTCCCTACACTCCCTTACTCTCAGATATACGGGCTCCTTACACTCCGATATATGGGCTCCCTACACTCCCTTACACTCAGATATACGGGCTCCTTACACTCCGATATATGGGCTCCTTACTCTCCCTTATACTCAGATATACGGGCTCCCTACCCTACCTCATATGAACCCATTTTCTGCAGTGTGTTTCACATATAGCTGTTTCATAATGTGCCAGAATATAAAACTGTCAGGTAGTTATGCTGTGGAGGTACGTTAAGACAGTATGCTATTGGTTCTGGTACAGTATATAACAATGTTACACAGGAGTAGGTATCGGCTTACCTCAGCCAACAGTGTCACTTCACTCATCACAAACGACAGGTGAGCTAGCTAGGTCCGCTGAGGACTCTTCTTTCATGCTCTGATGAGAACTGCTTGTGGCTTGCTGTATATCCAGACACTCATTGCATGTTAGTTGATGACATGATTGCATCGTTCAATGGCTGTACTTCCTTGTATATTATCTGCTCACAGGGACTTGAAATTGTACCCGTATGCCTACAAACGTCATGCATCTCATTATCCTATGTACCCGTATGCTGACAAATGTCGTGCATCTCATTATCCTATGTACCCGTATGCCGACAAACGTCGTGCATCTCATTATCTTATGTACCAGTATGCCGACAAACGTCGTGCATCTCATTATCCTATGTACCTGTATGCCGACAAACGTCATTCATCTCATTATCCTTTAGTGACATCTCCACTATTTTTTGTATACATTTATGGCCTCCAGAAGTATGTTTGTATATTTATTTTTTTGGAGGTTAGTGCAAGATTCAGAAGTCATTCCGTCCGCCTCCGTGGTCGAGTGGTTACGGTCGTTGACTTGTATACCACTGTAACCTATCATCACTGATGGTCACAGGTTCGAGTCCCGCTCAGACCGTGTCTGAGACCCGCTCAGACCGTGTCTCATTTATATGAAAAAGTTGGCAGTTTCTTACGGAGGTTGGTGCACCTAAGTACTGGTTATCCGCTGGAGCCTGCCCAGGAAAGGTGTTGTTAGGTAATCTGCCCGCCGGCGATATACCGGTAGCCCAAAATGGTGCTGATGCAGGCGTAAAACCCGAAATATAACATAAATACAGGGCTCATTCTAGGTCAGAATTTTTGGGAGAAATGAGAAAGCGCGTGATCGCTTCCTTAAATAGTGTTCTTTAATATACTGTAAATCACTTTATATTCGCGTGAGCTTTATTTCGCGAATTCGACCACCAAACTTATTTCGCAGATTTATGAATTCGCGGACAACGCTGTAAATCATAAATTCGCGTAAGACCAAAAATTCGCCGGAAAAAAAACGAGAAGACAAAAACCGGAAATACTGTTATGCAGTTTATTGTCCGGTAGCAGTATCCCGTATGCGGTGCATATTCAGCTATGCGGTTCAATAACTCTTAGATGACGCTTTGATCAATTATCGCCTTTACGAGTGATATTTGATTGATATTGCAAGCTTGTTTAGATGCTGGTTTGTTATCCAAGAGTTGAAGAAAAACTGATATATTTAATTTAATGTGGATTGTAGTGTATTGAGGTGCATTGCGGTAATGGAATAGTGTGACTGACACGAGAACGCCACCATTGCCATTGGATAACTTATAATTTGTATGTAAATGTATAATTATGATATTGTAGTTTCGTTTTGTTTTTTCCTGGATTAAATACTTACTATTGTTATATTAGGATTAACTTTAAGTCAGGTTTCATTGAATAAACATTCCACACACTATCATGGAATGACAGGTAAACTTTTGCATATTTTCGGACAACAATTTTCGGATACGATGTTTCGGACATACCCTTGGCGGTAAAATATACGCGATATTTATGAATTCGCGAGGTAGTCCATTCGCGAATAATAGCCACATCGCCCTCTAAATGATCCCTGAAATATAACATCAGAAGTCGTTCCAATTCCAGAAGCAGCTCTGGTTCTATTACATAAAGGTGCTTAGCATCGATACATTAGACCTCGGTTTATAGTCCCATCTGAACGATTTAATATTATTAGATTCAGTCGTGTGATCGAACCTGTGATCCCAGGATCGAACCTGAGATCCCAGGATCGAACCTGAGATCCCAGGATCGAACCTGAGATCCCTGGATTTGCAGTCCAGCGTTTTAGCCACTGGACCACTGACCCCTTCATGCATAGAAAATATTTATATATTTAGGGGATTCTTGGCTAAAGATTCAAAGGGTTTGCTTGTTTACGGATAACAATTCAAGCTCCTGTGATTTATAATATTTTATACTGGCTGAATTTTGCGATAATTTTATTTTATGATAAATCGTGCATTGAGCATGTTTGCAATTCTTTACTTCGCAGATGCATGACATTTGAACATGAAGGCTTGCGGCGTGTCGTAATCTATTGCGGCGTGTCGTAATCTATTTCTATAATTCTTGTTCATAAATTTGTGGTATTTAACCCTTTCAACACTACAGGCCTCTAAATAGACTTACAAAGAGTGTAGATCCAGATGAGCCAGCTCGTGATCAATTTCAACAAAATATGGTTATACAGTCAAACCTGTGTTAGTGGTCACCTCCATTAAGCAGCCAACCTGTATTAAGCAGCCAGTTTCAAGATTCCCAAAATGTTGTTTTATTTTATATTTATTTATACAGTTGACCTTTATTAAACAGCCACCTGTGCTAAGCAGCCACTTTCTGTAATTCCCTTGGCTGGTTGTTTAACACAGGTTTGATTGTAATGCACAGTATGACCATTAAATACAACATTTGAATAGAAGGAGTTTATCTTACTCGCCTAAATGCCTAAACTTTGTATGAAAATTGTAAAAACAAAAAAACTTTAGGGAGAAGTGGAGCCCACAGAGGGTCAGGCGACTATTTCGCCCACATAAATTGATCCCTGCTGTATTATAAAGAATACAGTTTCGCAATGGAATGTTCGGCTATTGTACACCAATACGATTCATGTATAACTAGAACAGCTAATATAGATATAACACACTAGAACACCAATATGATTCATGTATAACTAGAACAGCTAATATAGATATAACACACTAGAACACCAATATGATTCATGTATAGCTAGAACAGCTAATATAGATATAACACACTAGAACACCAATATGATTCATGTAACTAGAACAGCTAATATAGATATAACACTAGAACACCAATATGATTCATGTAACTAGAACAGCTAATATAGATATAACACTAGAACACCAATATGATTCATGTAACTAGAACAGCTAATATAGATATAACACACTAGAACACCAATATGATTCATGTAACTAGAACAGCTAATATAGATATAACACACTAGAACACCAATATGATTCATGTATAGCTAGAACAGCTAATATAGATATAACACACTAGAACACCAATATGATTCATGTATAACTAGAACAGCTAATATAGATATAACACTAGAACACCAATATGATTCATGTAACTAGAACAGCTAATATAGATATAACACACTAGAACACCAATATGATTCATGTATAGCTAGAACAGCTAATATAGATATAACACACTAGAACACCAATATGATTCATGTAACTAGAACAGCTAATATAGATATAACACTAGAACACCAATATGATTCATGTATAGCTACAACAGCTAATATATATATAACACACTAGAACACCAATATGATTCATGTATAACTAGAACAGCTAATATAGATATAACACACTAGAACACCAATATGATTCATGTATAACTAGAACAGCTAATATAGATATAACAGACTGGAACACCAATATGATTCATGTATAACTAGAACAGCTAATATAGATATAACACACTAGAACACCAATATGATTCATGTATAGCTAGAACAGCTAATATAGATATAACACACTAGAACACCAATATGATTCATGTAACTAGAACAGCTAATATAGATATAACACTAGAACACCAATATGATTCATGTATAGCTACAACAGCTAATATATATATAACACACTAGAACACCAATATGATTCATGTATAACTAGAACAGCTAATATAGATATAACACACTAGAACACCAATATGATTCATGTATAACTAGAACAGCTAATATAGATATAACACTGGAACACCAATATGATTCATGTATAACTAGAACAGCTAATATAGATATAACACACTAGAACACCAATATGATTCATGTATAACTAGAACAGCTAATATAGATATAACAGACTGGAACACCAATATGATTCATGTATAACTAGAACAGCTAATATAGATATAGCAGACTGGAACACCAATATGATTCATGTATAACTAGAACAGCTAATATAGATATAACAGACTGGAACACCAATATGATTCATGTATAACTAGAACAGCTAATATAGATATAACACTGGAACACCAATATGATTCATGTATAACTAGAACAGCTAATATAGATATAACACTAGAACACCAATATGATTCATGTATAACTAGAACAGCTAATATAGATATAACACACTAGAACACCAATATGATTCATGTATAACTAGAACAGCTAATATAGATATAACAGACTGGAACACCAATATGATTCATGTATAACTAGAACAGCTAATATAGATATAGCAGACTGGAACACCAATATGATTCATGTATAACTAGAACAGCTAATATAGATATAACAGACTGGAACACCAATATGATTCATGTATAACTAGAACAGCTAATATAGATATAACACTAGAACACCAATATGATTCATGTATAACTAGAACAGCTAATATAGATATAACACACTAGAACACCAATATGATTCATGTAACTAGAACAGCTAATATAGATATAACACTAGAACACCAATATGATTCATGTAACTAGAACAGCTAATATAGATATAACACACTAGAACACCAATATGATTCATGTAACTAGAACAGCTAATATAGATATAACACACTAGAACACCAATATGATTCATGTATAGCTAGAACAGCTAATATAGATATAACACACTAGAACACCAATATGATTCATGTATAGCTACAACAGCTAATATAGATATAACACTAGAACACCAATATGATTCATGTATAGCTACAACAGCTAATATATATATAACACACTAGAACACCAATATGATTCATGTATAACTAGAACAGCTAATATAGATATAACACACTAGAACACCAATATGATTCATGTATAACTAGAACAGCTAATATAGATATAACAGACTGGAACACCAATATGATTCATGTATAACTAGAACAGCTAATATAGATATAACACTGGAACACCAATATGATTCATGTATAACTAGAACAGCTAATATAGATATAACACTAGAACACCAATATGATTCATGTATAACTAGAACAGCTAATATAGATATAACACACTAGAACACCAATATGATTCATGTATAGCTAGAACAGCTAATATAGATATAACAGACTGAACAATATGATTCATGTATAACTAGAACAGCTAATATAGATATAACACTGGAACACCAATATGATTCATGTATAACTAGAACAGCTAATATAGATATAACACTGGAACACCAATATGATTCATGTATAACTAGAACAGCTAATATAGATATAACACTGGAACACCAATATGATTCATGTATAACTAGAACAGCTAATATAGATATAACACTGGAACACCAATATGATTCATGTATAACTAGAACAGCTAATATAGATATAACACTGGAACACCAATATGATTCATGTATAACTAGAACAGCTAATATAGATATAACACTAGAACACCAATATGATTCATGTATAACTAGAACAGCTAATATAGATATAACACACTAGAACACCAATATGATTCATGTATAACTAGAACAGCTAATATAGATATAACAGACTGGAACACCAATATGATTCATGTATAACTAGAACAGCTAATATAGATATAACAGACTGGAACACCAATATGATTCATGTATAGCTAGAACAGCTAATATAGATATAACACACTAGAACACCAAGTGATAAAGGTGTTGTATGGCGTGGAATGGCAGCTATATGTGGAAAGTGGTAACGGTGTTGTATGGCATGGAATGGCAGCTATATGTGGGAAGTGGTAAAGGTGTTGTATGGTGTGGAATGGCAGCTATATGTGAGAAGTGGTAAAGGTGTTGTATGGCATGGAATGGCAGCTATATGTGGGAAGTGGTAAAGGTGTTGTATGGTGTGGAATGGCAGCTATATTTGGGAAGTGGTAAAGGTGTTGTATGGCGTGGAATGGCAGCTATATGTGGGAAGTGGTAAAGGTGTTGTATGGCGTGGAATGGCAGCTATATGGGAAGTGGTAAAGGTGTTGTATGGCGTGGAATGGCAGCTATATGTGGGAAGTGGTAAAGGTGTTGTATGGTGTGGAATGGCAGCTATATGTGGGAAGTGGTAAAGGTGTTGTATGGCGTGGAACGGTGGCTATATGTGGGAAGTGATAAATGTGTTTTATAGCTTGGAATGGTGGCTATATGTGGGAAGTGATAAATGTGTTGTATGGCGTGGAATGGTGGCTATATGTGGGAAGTGGTAAAGGTGTTGTATGGCGTGGAATGGCAGCTATATGTGGGAAGTGGTAAAGGTGTTGTATGGCGTGGAATTGCAGCTATATATGGGAAGGGATAAAGGAGTTGTATGGCGTGGAGGCAGCTATATGTGGGAAGTGGTAACGGTGTTGTATGGCGTGGAATGGCAGCTATATGTGGGAAGTGGTAAAGGTGTTGTATGGCGTGGAATGGCAGCTATATGTGGGAAGTGGTAAAGGTGTTGTATGGTGTGGAATGGCAGCTATATGTGGGAAGTGGTAAAGGTGTTGTATGGCATGGAATGGCAACTATATGTGGGAAGTGGTAACGGTGTTGTATGGCGTGGAATGGCAGCTATATGTGGGAAGTGGTAAAGGTGTTGTATGGCGTGGAATGGCAGCTATTTGTGGGAAGTGGTAATGGTGTTGTATGGCGTGGAACGGCAGTGAAGATGCTGCTACCACAGTTGCGCGATGAACTCTCAATGTATTTTGGATGAATTATGTTATGTCCTGTTGTGACAACTTTCTAAGTACATTAACCCTTTGCATGCTATCGGCAGATAAAATTACTTTTGAATATGTCGTCTGATCAGGCTCTATGCTGTTTGCTATTCAGATAGTGGAGCTAAATATTCGAATAGTGGAGTTAAAACATTTGGCTGAATAGCAAACAACATAGATCCTGATCAGATTCTGTGTTGCTCCATGGCTGATCTGGATCTATGTTGTTTGCAAATGTGATTTTATTTACTCAGCAAGCAAAGGGTTAATTAGATGATGATATTGTTTATAGCGGTGTGTAATAATTTGTTATATTCTATATACAGTTAGCGTACCATTTCAAGAGCTGGTTGTGATATTTTGTTCTTTAGGAGAGAGCTTGAGAAGAGGCCGATATCGTCAGCATATATCAAGGCTCATGAAATAGCCACAGTCCCCCAGCCCCTTACCATGAAGGCACCATTTCAGGATGTGATGAAATTCTATAGTCAATACGATGAAGATAGACTTATTCTTGGCGGTGATGGGCTATATTTAGATCTGGTGAGTTATTCTTGGCGGTGATGGGCTATATTTAGATCTGGTGAGTTATTCTTGGCGATGATGGGCTATATTTAGATCTGGTGATTTATTCTTGGCGATGATGGGCTTTATTTAGATCTGGTGAGTTATTCTTGGCGGTGATGGGCTATATTTAGTTATGGTGAGTTATTCTTGGCGGTGATGGGCTATATTTAGATCTGGTGAGTTATTCTTGGCGGTGATGGGCTATATTTAGATCTGGTGAGTTATTCTTGGCGGTGATGGGCTATATTTAGATCTGGTGAGTTATTCTTGGCAGTGATGGGCTATATTTAGATCTGGTGAGTTATTCTTGGCGGTGATTGGCTTTATTTAGATCTTGTAAGATATTCTTGGCGATGATGGGCTATATTTAGATCAGGTGAGTTATTCTTGGCGATTATGGGCTATATTTAGTTATGGTGAGTTATTCTTGGCGGTGATGGGCTATATTTAGATCTGGTGAGTTATTCTTGGCGGTGATGGGCTCTATTTAGATCTGGTGAGTTATTCTTAGCGGTGATGGGCTATATTTAGATCTCAATCAATCGCTGCGTCTGATCAGGATCAATAGTGTTTGCTATTACACCAAGGGATTTAGCTGCACTATCCGAATAGCAAACAGTATAGAGTCTATGCACTTTGACTGGCTCTATGTTGTTTGCAAATGTGATTTTTATCTGCCGCTAGCATGAAAACGGTTAATTGATATTTATTGTATATATATAATTTCATACTCAATATTACAACAAAACAAAAGAAAATTGGTTGGGCAATAAGTACAATAAATAAAGTTTAAACTAAATTCACAACTCGTGACTTTAACCAAATAAACAAAAAATATTTTCCATTTGTTGACAAGAGTGATGATCAGGTGTATGGAACTGTGGGTGTTAGCCGGTACAAGTCACACTTCAAGTCTGAATCTCTCTACCAGTTCTACAACAAGGACAAAATCACCCGGGCCAGCAAGAAGAAAGCGATCTACTCAAGCTTTGATGAATCAGGTCTGTAATAATAAGGGCATCATAGCAAATATTTTATTTCCTAGAATCAGATCTGTCAAAAGGGGCACCGTAGCAAATATTTTATTTCCTAGAATCAGATCTGTCAAAAGGGGCACCGTAGCAAATATTTTATTTCCTAGAATCAGATCTGTCAAAAGGGGCACCGTAGCAAATATTTTATTTCCTAGAATCAGCTCTACAAAATGGGGGCTCCATACTACAGTGGATAAGTAGTCGCCATATCTATCCCACCTCCATAGATACATTTGTATTACTGGGACTACATGAGATTTAGGTTAATATACTATTATATCTCCATACAAATGACAGTTATTTAGCTATCATGCAGTGGATAAGTAGTTGCCATATCTATCCCACCTCCATAGATATTACTGGGACTACATAGAGATTTAGGTTAATATACTATTATATCTCCATACAAACGACAGCCATTTAGCTATCATGCAGTGGATAAGTAGTTGCCATATCTATCCCACCTCCATAGATATTACTGGGACTACATAGAGATTTAGGTTAATATACTATTATATCTCCATACAAATGACAGCCATTTAGCTATCATGCAGTAGATATGTAGTCGCCATATCTATCCCACCTCCATAGATATTACTGGGACTACATAGAGATTTAGGTTAATATACTATTATATCTCCATACAAATGACAGCCATTTAGCTATCATGCAGTGGATAAGTAGTCGCCATATCTATCCCACCTCCATAGATATTACTGGGACTACATAGAGATTTAGGTTAATATACTATTATATCTCCATACAAATGACAGCCATTTAGCTATCATGCAGTGGATAAGTAGTCGCCATATCTATCTCACCTCCATAGATATTACTGGTTTGCATTGGTTTGATTACTACATTGTCAATGTATGTCGTATTGGTAATGGCGACAAAAGGTGCTTCTATGAGGGAAAGGGTTATGAACATTGGTTTGATTACTACATTGTCAATGTATGTCATATTGGTAATGGTGTCAAGAGGTGCTTCTCTGAGGGAAAGGGTTATGAATATTGGTTTGGCTACTACATTGTCAATGTATGTCGTATTGGTAATGGTGTCAAGAGGTGCTTCTCTGAGGGAAAGGGTTATGAACATTGGTTTGGCTACTACATTGTCAATGTATGTCGTATTGGTAATGACGTCACGAGGTGCTTCTATGAGGGAAAGGGTTAAACTAAAGCTACTGCTGCTCATTTTCACTAATAACTGTTATTTTCACATGATAAATATCCTGCTAATTCAATTGATAGATACAGTTGGTAACATTTTTGGATTGTTTTCCTTTTCTACTCTTATCAGATTCAACTAAGATAATTATTAAAAGAATTTTCTTTTCTTTTATGCTTTCCAATGAATGATTGAGTTTTCTCAGTGAACGAAAACTCCTATCTTCCACTGTTTTCAACAGTGAAAGATGGCATTTTCTGTCACTGCTTGAGTTTTGTATTCCTCCGCGGTTGGATGTACTTTTGTATTTTAGCTATTTTCTGACTATGTCTGACAATGTACAGTTATAGTAAATATTAAAGTAATATATTCTAATGAATTTGTTTAGTCTGTAATTTTTAATTTTGACAGCAAACAAAAACAAACTTGAAAATTATACCAGACTATTTCTTATTATGGATGTTCACATTAATATAAGTGGTTGTGTGGTTGTGTATTGTAGGGAAATCAGAGGCTCCCGACATGGGCAGTCTGATAACGACTGTTATATTAGCCAAAATCATTGTGACTCATAAAAGCAAAAGATTTATGCCGACGAGGGCAGTTAAAATGAATTAAATTTGACAAGGGCAGTTTTTGGTCCGCCCCCGTGGTCGAGTGGTTACGGTCACTGACTTGTATACCACTGTAACCTATCATCTCTGATGGTCACGGGTTCGAGCCCCGCTCAGACCGTGTCCCATTTATATGGCAGTTTCTTACGGAGGTTGGTGCACCAAGTACTGGTTAACCTCTGGAACCTGCCCAGGAAAGGTGTTGTTAGATAAACTGCCCGTCGCTCAAATGGGAAACCGGTAGCGACGTTAAATAAACTTAAATAAAAAAGGACAGTTTGATAACGATTGTTATATTAGGCAAATCAGTGTGACTCGTAAAAATAAAAGAGTTGTGTTTTTAATAACATTACTCTTGGAAATACAAATGTCGGTGACCACTCAATGAAACAAAATCCAATCTTACACTAAAATCACAAATATCTGTTTTTTGACATCGGAGAAGTTCCTTTAATTCTGTTGTGCACATTGTAGATGAGGAGGGTTACTATGATGAGGCCGGGGACCAGGAGAGTGTGTATGAAGACCTGTCGTCGTACAGCTCTGGGCGTGGCAGCCTCGATATGGAACGACGAATAGAGGAAGAGCCAGCGAAGGAGAAGATATCCACGCTTGAGATGTTCGGAAAGAAAGGCACTGTGATGAGGACATTGTGGGCAGAGATGCCAGAGGTTAGTACTTGAGTGTTGTACCGTAAAATCCATAAAAGTGACGGTAAATCGGTTAATCGGCACTAAGTATATACGGTTACTGAGGGAGATGCCAGAGGTTAGTACTTGAGTGTTGTACCGTAAAACCCATAAAAGTGACGGTAAATCGGTTAATCGGCACTAAGTATATACGGTTACTGAGGGAGATGGCATATTGCCATTGCATACTTTATACATGATAATTTAACACAATATACCTAGAATATGTCGGCATTCGTGAAAGACCAAGTTCGCTTTACTTGGTAAGGAATATTCGCCATTTTACTGTTTACATTTTTGTTGTTTATTATTTTGAATTAAGATTCTCGTAGGATGTTTGTTTGTTTTTTACGTTTATTTATCGTCGCTACCGGTTGCGATCCCTTTGTTTTTTACGTTTATTTATCGTCGCTACCGGTTGCGATCCCTGGATTACCAGTTCAACGTGTTAACCACTGGACTACAGATCCGTCTGTAAGGATGTATTAAAGCTCCCAGTAAAATACCCGGGAGGCGGGGCTTGAAAAAATTGAGGTGGAGCTCAATTAGCCCGAGGCTTCAATTTAATTTCAAGCCCCAAATCTCGGGTGTAGTGTGAACTATTTTATTTAATTCTTACCTAATATGTTTTTCTGTCAATTCAATTATACATTCATTTTGCCCGTAACTTAAAGGCCTGCAATTCAAATTCTCTTAAAAGACAACATGAATAATTCATTAGCTCGTAAAAAAACAGACAGCCAATGAAAAGCGTTCAAAATTTTGCTGAATCTCGTAAACAAAATGGCGGCGATTCAGTTGGATATTTTTCATTCGTTGTTGGAAATTTTATTTCTGTAATAATAATGGATTCATACGGTAATTATCTTGTCGATACGTTCATTATTCTTCAACGCACGACAGTGACATTATTTAATCACTTTGACCTTTCCAAGGTAGAATGTAACAGAGTCGCGAGGTTTGACAGCTTTCGCCAAATGCCCGTCACTGATCGTAGTAACAATCAGGCTATCGGAATTACTCTGTAAATATTATACAGATTTCAATATACCGGAGGCGTGACTAGTACAGATTTCAATATACCGGAGGCGTGGCTAGTACATATTTCAATATACTTGAGGCGTGGCTAGTACAGATTTCAATATACTTGAGGCGTGGCTAGTACAGATTTCAATATACCGGAGGCGTGACTAGTACAGATTTCAATATACTTGAGGCGTGGCTAGTACAGATTTCAATATACCGGAGGCGTGGCTAGTACATATTTCAATATACTTGAGGCATGGCTAGTACAGATTTCAATATACTTGAGGCGTGGCTAGTACAGATTTCAATATACCGGAGGCGTGACTAGTACAGATTTCAATATACTTGAGGCGTGGCTAGTACAGATTTCAATACACCGGAGGCGTGGCTAGTACATATTTCAATATACTTGAGGCGTGGCTAGTACAGATTTCAATACACCGGAGGTGTGGCTAGTACAGATTTCAATATACTTGAGGCGTGGCTAGTACATATTTCAATATATATTTTATTTCAGGTTAAAGCCAACGGTGTGTTAGAGACAATTACCTCCCATGAGAGGAAGATGCAAGAGGTAAAAATGTAAAACTGTCCAATTAGTGCAATGGTTAAACTGCTCTCTTCCTACTACCTGTGATTGATGTCCATTCTGGGAATATACCAGAGGATTTAGTCTGTCATTAATGTCCATTCTGGGAATATACCAGAATATTTAGTCTGTGATTGATGTCCATTCTGGGGAATATACCAGAGGATTTAGTCCGTGATTGATGTCCATTCTGGGAATATACCAGAGGATTTAGTCTGTGATTGATGTCCATTCCGGGAATATACCAGAGGATTTAGTCTGTGATTGATGTCCATTCTGGGGAATATACCAGAGGATTTAGTCCGTGATTGATGTCCATTCTGGGAATATACCAGAGGATTTAGTCCATCATTGATGTCCATTCTGGGAATATACCAGAGGATTTAGTCCGTGATTGATGTCCATTCTGGGAATATACCAGAGGATTTAGTCCATCATTGATGTCCATTCTGGGAATATACCAGAGGATTTAGTCCGTGATTGATGTCCATTCTGGGAATATACCAGAGGATTTAGTCCATCATTGATGTCCATTCTGGGAATATACCAGAGGATTTAGTCCGTGATTGATGTCCATTCTGGGAATATACCAGAGGATTTAGTCTATGCATTGATGTCCATTCTGGGAATATACCAGAGGATTTAGTCCGTGACTGTGCCATCTGATCTGGCCTTCTGGGAATATACCAGAGTATTTAGTCCGTCATTGATGTCCATTCTGGGAATATACCAGAATTTAGTCTGTGACTGTGCCATCTGATATGGCTCATTCTAGGAATATACCAGAGTATTTAGTCTGTGACTGTGCCATCTGATCTGGCTCATTCTGGGAATATACCAGAGTATTTAGTCTGTGACTGTGCCATCTGATCTGGCTCATTCTGGGAATATACCAGAGTATTTAGTCTGTGACTGTGCCATCTGATCTGGCTCATTCTAGGAATATACCAGAGTATTTAGTCTGTGACTGTGCCATCTGATCTGGCTCATTCTAGGAATATACCAGAGTATTTAGTCTGTGACTGTGCCATCTGATCTGGCTCATTCTGGGAATATACCAGAGTATTTAGTCTGTGACTGTGCCATCTGATCTGGCTCATTCTAGGAATATACCAGAGTATTTAGTCTGTGACTGTGCCATCTGATCTGGCTCATTTTAGGAATATACCAGAGTATTTAGTCTGTGACTGTGCCATCTGATCTGGCTCATTCTGGGAATATACCAGAGTATTTAGTCTGTGACTGTGCCATCTGATCTGGCTCATTCTAGGAATATACCAGAGTATTTAGTCTGTGACTGTGCCATCTGATCTGGCTCATTCTGGGAATATACCAGAGTATTTAGTCTGTGACTGTGCCATCTGATCTGGCTCATTCTGGGAATATACCAGAGTATTTAGTCTGTGACTGTGCCATCTGATCTGGCTCATTCTAGGAATATACCAGAGTATTTAGTCTGTGACTGTGCCATCTGATCTGGCTCATTCTAGGAATATACCAGAGTATTTAGTCTGTGACTGTGCCATCTGATCTGGCTCATTCTAGGAATATACCAGAGTATTTAGTCTGTGACTGTGCCATCTGATCTGGCTCATTCTAGGAATATACCAGAGTATTTAGTATGTGACTGTGCCATCTGATCTGGCTCATTCTGGGAATATACCAGAGTATTTAGTCTGTGACTGTGCCATCTGATCTGGCTCATTTTAGGAATATACCAGAGTATTTAGTCTGTGACTGTGCCATCTGATCTGGCTCATTCTGGGAATATACCAGAGTATTTAGTCTGTGACTGTGCCATCTGATCTGGCTCATTTTAGGAATATACCAGAGTATTTAGTATGTGACTGTGCCATCTGATCTGGCTCATTCTGGGAATATACCAGAGTATTTAGTCTGTGACTGTGCCATCTGATCTGGCTCATTTTAGGAATATACCAGAGTATTTAGTCTGTGACTGTGCCATCTGATCTGGCTCATTCTGGGAATATACCAGAGTATTTAGTCTGTGACTGTGCCATCTGATCTGGCTCATTCTAGGAATATACCAGAGTATTTGGTCTGTGACTGTGCCATCTGATCTGGCTCATTTTAGGAATATACCAGAGTATTTAGTCTGTGACTGTGCCATCTGATCTGGCTCATTCTGGGAATATACCAGAGTATTTAGTCTGTGACTGTGCCATCTGATCTGGCTCATTCTAGGAATATACCAGAGTATTTAGTCTGTGACTGTGCCATCTGATCTGGCTCATTCTGGGAATATACCAGAGTATTTAGTCTGTGACTGTGCCATCTGATCTGGCTCATTCTAGGAATATACCAGAGTATTTAGTCTGTGACTGTGCCATTTGATCTGGCTCATTCTAGGAATATACCAGAGTATTTAGTCTGTGACTGTGCCATCTGATCTGGCTCATTCTAGGAATATACCAGAGTATTTAGTATGTGACTGTGCCATCTGATCTGGCTCATTCTGGGAATATACCAGAGTATTTAGTCTGTGACTGTGCCATCTGATCTGGCTCATTTTAGGAATATACCAGAGTATTTAGTCTGTGACTGTGCCATCTGATCTGGCTCATTCTGGGAATATACCAGAGTATTTAGTCTGTGACTGTGCCATCTGATCTGGCTCATTCTAGGAATATACCAGAGTATTTGGTCTGTGACTGTGCCATCTGATCTGGCTCATTTTAGGAATATACCAGAGTATTTAGTCTGTGACTGTGCCATCTGATCTGGCTCATTCTAGGAATATACCAGAGTATTTAGTCTGTGACTGTGCCATCTGATCTGGCTCATTCTAGGAATATACCAGAGTATTTAGTCTGTGACTGTGCCATCTGATCTGGCTCATTCTAGGAATATACCAGAGTATTTAGTCTGTGACTGTGCCATCTGATCTGGCTCATTCTAGGAATATACCAGAGTATTTAGTCTGTGACTGTGCCATCTGATCTGGCTCATTTTAGGAATATACCAGAGTATTTAGTCTGTGACTGTGCCATCTGATCTGGCTCATTCTGGGAATATACCAGAGTATTTAGTCTGTGACTGTGCCATCTGATCTGGCTCATTCTAGGAATATACCAGAGTATTTAGTCTGTGACTGTGCCATCTGATCTGGCTCATTCTAGGAATATACCAGAGTATTTGGTCTGTGACTGTGCCATCTGATCTGGCTCATTCTAGGAATATACCAGAGTATTTATTCTGTGACTGTGCCATCTGATCTGGCTCATTCTAGGAATATACCAGAGTATTTAGTCTGTGACTGTGCCATCTGATCTGGCTCATTCTAGGAATATACCAGAGTATTTAGTCTGTGCCATCTGATCTGGCTCATTCTAGGAATATACCAGAGTATTTAGTCTGTGACTGTGCCATCTGATCTGGCTCATTCTAGGAATATACCAGAGTATTTAGTATGTGACTGTGCCATCTGATCTGGCTCATTCTAGGAATATACCAGAGTATTTAGTCTGTGACATCTGATCTGGCTCTATGCTGTTTGCTGTTCGGATTGTGGAGCTAAAGCTAAAGCAACATAGATCATGATCAGACACGGTGTTGCATCGCAGCTGATCTAAATCTATGTTGTTTGCGAATGTTAATTTATATAGGTAGCAGGCAAAGGGTTAGGAGAATAATCGCATATCTTGGAATATCTGTGTGTGCTACATTCTAAGCACAGGAGGACGTATAACAGTATTTCTTACACATCATTGATGGAGTTCCTTACATCCTTATTCCTTGTGTTTCTTCATTCAAACGAAAATTAGATACTTTATTTGTATTTCTTCTTTTGAATCATCATGGTCGAGTGGTTGCGACTCGCTGACTTGTATACGACTGTAACCTATCATCACTGATGGTCACCGGTTCGAGCACCACTCGGGCCATGTCTCTTTTATATGAAAAAGTTGGCAGTTTCTTATGGAGGTTGGTGTACCAAGTACTGGTTAACCGCTGGAGCCTGCCCAGGAAAGGTGTTGTTAGGTAAACTGCCCGCTGGCGATAATAACCCAAAATGGTGCTGAAGCAGGCGTAAAACCCAAACAATCATTATATCCGACGTTACGTTTCTGAAGTAGGCAAAGGTTCAGTCATTGTCGATGTTTGTGATGATTTCATTACAAAAACGTTAATTTTTCTGTTTTAGTCGATGTTTGAGATTATTACCTCCGAAGCGACGTACCTGAAGAGCTTGAATGTTCTCATGGATGTATTTCTTCTATCGGAGGAGTTTGGTTCCGACATGTCACACAAATGCATTCTAACTCGTCAGGAGCGTCACGTTGTCTTCTCTAATATTGGTGCTATTCGTGATACGAGTGAAAGGTATGTACTCTATCCACGTGATTACGTGAGTACATGTATAGATTGTAGACCTAGATTGCACGTGAACATGAGTACATGTATAGATTGTAGACCTAGATTGCACGTGAACGGGAGTACATGTATAGATTGTAGACCTAGATTGCACGTGAACATGAGTACATGTATAGATTGGAGACCTAGATTGCACGTGAACGGGAGTACGTGTATAGATTGGAGACCTAGATTGCACGTGAACATGAGTACATGTATAGATTGGAGACCTAGATTGCACATGAACATGAGTACATGTATAGATTGGAGACCTAGATTGCACGTGAACGGGAGTACATGTATAGATTGTAGACCTAGATTGCACGTGAACGGGAGTACATGTATAGATTGTAGACCTAGATTGCACGTGAACGGGAGTACATGTATAGATTGGAGACCTAGATTGCACGTGAACGGGAGTACGTGTATAGATTGGAGACCTAGATTGCACATGAACATGAGTACATGTATAGATTGTAGACCTAGATTGCACATGAACTGGAGTACGTGTATAGATTGTAGACCTAGATTGCACGTGAACGGGAGTACATGTATAGATTGGAGACCTAGATTGCACGTGAACGGGAGTACGTGTATAGATTGGAGACCTAGATTTTACAAAGTGGACAAGTCATGATTTTGATAGAATAGCACCTCTAATTTGAATAATTATTTTTCATCAGTAAATAAGGTGTATGCAATCTATAAACTCGCAAAAGTGAAAGTATGAATTTCCAGCATAGTACACATGACTCAGAACATTTGTTTATTACTCAATCCTACAATACAGCGTAGGTAAGGGAGGTTATCCTACAATACAGCGCAGGTAAGGGAGTTAATCCTACAATACAGCGTAGGTAAGGGAGGTTATCCTACAATACAGCGTAGGTAAGGGAGGTAATCCTGCAATACAACGCAGGTAAGGGAGGTAATCCTACAATACAGCGTAGGTAAGGGAGGTAATCCTGCAATACAACGCAGATAAGGGAGGTAATCCTACAATACAGCGCAGGTAAGGGAGGTAATCCTACAATACAGCGTAGGTAAGGGAGGTAATCCTGCAATACAACGCAGGTAAGGGAGGTAATCCTGCAATACAACGCAGGTAAGGGAGGTAATCCTACAATACAGCGCAGGTAAGGGAGGTAATCCTACAATACAGCGTAGGTAAGGGAGGTAATCCTACAATACAGCGTAGGTAAGTGAGGTAATCCTGCAATACAACGCAGGTAAGGGAGGTAATCCTACAATACAGCGCAGGTAAGGGAGGTTATCCTACAATACAGCGCAGGTAAGGGAGGTAATCCTACAATACAGCGCAGGTAAGGGAGGTAATCCTACAATACAGCGCAGGTAAGGGAGGTAATCGCGTGATACTGTCGTTTATATGTAGGGTAGTTCAGATCATTATGAAAATAAAAACGGTCAATTTGTACGAACGCCCTTTGTGAACTTTGATAGCACATCTTTATTAATTTTATGATACATGTGTCACGCATTATTTCAGAACTTGTTTGCATATATTCAGGGATCATTTTATAGGGCGATGTGGGCGAAATTGTCGCCCTAGGGACCCTGACTTCGCCCTCTGGGGGGCCCCACGTAAGATACACTGACCAATTATAAAGCACACCTATTCAAATGTATTTAATGGTTGTACTGTGCATTTAACCCTATTTTGCAGAAGTATATTAAAGAACACCATTTAAGGAAGCGATCACGCGCTTTCTCACTTCTCCCAAAAATTCTGACCTAGAATGAACCCTGTATATTTGTCAACAAATGTAATATTATTTATTAGTTTATTCAAATTAATTTAGCTCGCGAAACAAGTTCTTTATAACTTACCGGTATATTAATCGCTATCGAGACCTCATTCCTGATGGAATCCATCGCCATGAGGGAGAGAGAAGATGCATATGGAGCTTAAATGCTTTACCTAAGGGAACAATAGTAATGTGAGAAATATTTCCGGGAAATATACAATAGTAACGGCTACAGCTGGGCACATCTTTATCCATGATACACATGCTGTGTTACTCATTATCTTAGGACTTGTTTACATGTCTCCGTGGTCAAGTGGTTAAGGTCGCTGACTTGTATACCACTGTAACCTATCATCACTGATGGTCACGGGTTCAAGCCCCGCTCAAGCTGTTTCTCATTTATATGAAAAAGTTGGCAGTTTCTTACGGAGGTTGGTGCACCCAAGTACTGGTTAACCGCTGGAGCCTGCCCAGGAAAGGTGTTGTTAAGTAAAGTGCCCGCCGGCGATATAGCCCAAAATGGTGCTGATGCAGGCGTAAAACCCGAAATATAACATAATAAAATATAACATAACATAAATTTGTTATGTCAACAAATGTCGTATTGTTTATTAGTTGATATATTTAGATTATGTGACAAATATTTCCGGGAAATATACAATAGTAACGGCTACAGCTGGGCACATCTTTATCCATGATACACATACTGTGTTACGCATTATCTTAGGACTTGTTTACATAAATTTGTTATGTCAACAAATGTCGTATTGTTTATTAGTTGAAATATTTAGATTGTTTCCGGGAAATATATAGGAGATTACATTCTGTAGAAATGTTCTTTGTACAAAGATTTTTAAAAGTTTTAAATTTATTCCTCATAATTTCATAGTATTATTGGTATTTGGTAATGGGACAGGTGTGACCCTGGACAGGTGTGACCCCGTTTGGGACACAAACACGCAAGACAACCTTCTTGATTCTACCGCTGTTTGGTAGGCCTAAAAATGCAGTATACATACATACTGAAGTACAATACACCTTGTTCTATAACCTATTTTATGCTACATATTTATTTATATATCTGAACATTACTTACTATATGTAGTGTTTAAATGAAATTTACAAGAAAAATAACGGCCATTAACTGGCCAATTTCTTGTCCAATACACATAAATATACATGTTAAATTACACTGTAATCTAAAATAATGTGGTCATACCTATCATATAACCTGGTCATACCTATACCTGGTCCCTAAACAGGGTCACACCTGTCCAGGGTCACACCTGTCCCATATTCGTATTATTAACATAATATATATACAGGTAAGTACATAGCATGACAGTATCAACGTTATGCATTACTTAATATAGTATGTGCATAGTCAAATATGCATATGCATATAAACAAATGAGGTTTTTATATATATTGTGGGGGGGGGGGGACTATAAAAATATGTTTATGGAATCGGTGTAGACATGAAAATTAATGTCGACCAAAAGAGGTTATACAAAGATTTAGCGTTGATTTGAATTAGGAGTTTATTATACTTGCAGATTTTTATCGAGCCTTGAGTCGCTGTGGAAGAAGTCGGTGGTATTGACTGACATTTGTGATATAATAACGAAACACGCCTCGCGTAACTTTGAATGTTACGTCCACTACTGTAGTAACCAAACATTCCAGGCTAATGCGGTAACGGATTTGAGGTAAGATAGCATGGCTCTCGGATTTAAGTAGCAAATCATTGAAAAACCCGTAATTTTATTTTTTCACTGAATTCAAAAACACTGTCCAGTTTCGGTTTTTGTCTCGATACGAACTCCGTACAAATCATTCAATTTCTATATAAACTGTGACATAGTGTTATGTGTGTGATGTTATGGTTTCAAATTCTTTTTTGTCAGGACGCTATCCAGCTTGCTTGCAGAAGGTCAGTGGTTCTACACTGAAGACTGTCCGTGCTTGAAATACTGTTCGAACGGGAATCCGAGGTCTTCCTGCATTAATAACTGGAGAGTCTGCCCTACTACCTGAGTTGTCATGCGATTTTAAGCGCCATTACAAATGAGCGAATCACGATCTAACCGAAAACATGCAAATAAATTGTCATTCTAATAATTCTAACTATCTAATGAGCCCTTAACATGCCGAATTTAAACTTTATTTATTTTACAACAATTGCGAAGCAAGATTTAACAACTTATATTAATCACTCTTGTTGGCGCGGATGAAAGCGTAAATGTGGTCATTCGTGTGGGAGGAAACCGGAGTACTCGGAGAAAACCCACCTGTCCGATCTGGCGACCACCGTACCATCTCACATACTTCCCGGTCCGAGGATCCAACACTGTTTGCATTGGTCAGAAGCGAGCGCGCTAACCATTGTGCTAATCGGATGCTGAAGAAATT
Source organism: Archivesica marissinica (assembly GCA_014843695.1). Taxonomy (NCBI): domain Eukaryota; kingdom Metazoa; phylum Mollusca; class Bivalvia; order Venerida; family Vesicomyidae; genus Archivesica; species Archivesica marissinica. Next base: position 2,696,935 of record CM026401.1, read on the forward strand.
GGACAGAATCTGCAAACAATATCGAGATCAGCCACAGCGTAACACCGTGTTTGATCAGGATCTATGTTGTTTGCTATTCAGACAAGGTCTTTTAACTCCACAATCGGAATAGCAAAAACAGCATAAAGCCGCCTGTTCAGACAACACATTCAGAAGCAACTTTAAGTGTGATTAGCAAGTTAAGTATTAACCCTACATAGAGATTTAGGTTAATATACTATTCTATCTCCACACAAACGACAGCCATTTAGCTATCATGCAGTGGATAAGTAGTTGCCATATCTATCTCACCTCCATAGATATTACTGGGACTTCATAGAGATTTAGGTTAATATACTATTATATCTCCATATAAACGACAGCCATTTAGCTATCATGCAGTGGATAAGTAGTCGCCATATCTATCCCACCTCCATAGATATTACTGGGACTACATGAGATTCTGGCCTTTATTATCAACATTGGTTTGGCTACTACATTGTCAATGTATGTCATATTGGTAATGGCATCAAGAGGTGCTTCTATGAGGGAAAGGGTTATGAACATTGGTTTGGCTACTACATTGTCAATGTACGTCGTATTGGTAATGGCGTCAAGAGGTGCTTCTATGAGGGAAAGGGTTATGAACATTGGTTTGGCTACTACATTGTCAATGTATGTCGTATTGGTAATGGCGTCAAGAGGTGCTTCTATGAGGGAAAGGATTAAAGAAGAGAGGTGCCTTAGTATTGTCATATATAATATAACTATTTGTTAAATCACTGATAAGTCTTTACTACAGTGATGTGCTAGACATACATCCTAGAATCATTTCTCTACGTTTGACAGAACTAATGACGAGTTTTCCGAGACAATAAATCTGTTAGAGAGTCTGTCCATTTATCATTATGTATGTAAATCTGTTAGAGAGTCGGTCCATTTATCATTATGTTTGTAAATCTGTTAGAGAGTCTGTCCATTTATCATTATGTTTGTAAATCTGTTAGAGAGTCTGTCCATTTATCATTATGTATGTGAATCTGTTAGAGAGTCTGTCCATTTATCATTATGTATGTGAATCTGTTAGAGAGTCTGTCCATTTATCAGACAGGCAATCACTAGAGATGATAATGATGATGATAGTGGTGATGGTTGTGGTGTTGGTGGTTGTGATGATGATGATGATGATGATAGTGGTGGTGGTTGTGATGATGATGATGGTGGTGGTTGTGGTGTTGGTGGTTGTGATGATGATAATGATAGTGGTGGTGTTGGTGGTTGTGATGATGATAATGATAGTGGTGGTGTTGGTGGTTGTGATGATGATAGTGGTGGTGGTTGTGATGATGATTGTGGCAGTTGTGGTGTTAGTGGTTGTGATGATGATGATGGTGGCTGTGGTGTTGGTGGTTGTGATGATGATAGTGGTGGTTGTGATGATGATGGTGGCAGTTGTGGTGCTGGTGGTTGTGATGATGATGATGATGGTGGTTGTGGTGTTGGTGGTTGTGATGATGGTGGTGGTTGTGATGATGATGGTGGCGGTTGTGGTGTTGGTGGTTGTGATGATGCTGATGGTGGTTGTGGTGTTGGTGGTTGTGGTGTTGGTGGTTGTGATGATGATGGTTGTGGTGTTGGTGGTTGTGATGATGATGGTGGTGGTTGTGGTGTTGGTGGTTGTGATGATGATGATGGTGGTTGTGGTGTTGGTGGTTGTGATGATGGTGGTTGTGGTGTTGGTGGTTGTGATGATGATGATGGTGGTGGTGGTTGTGATGATGATGGTGGTGGTTGTGGTGTTGGTGGTTGTGATGATGATGATGGTGGTTGTGGTGTTGGTGGTGTGTGATGATGGTGGTGGTTGTGGTGTTGGTGGTTGTGATGATGGTGGTGTTGGTGGTTGTGATGATGATGGTGGTGGTTGTGATGATGATGATGGTGGTTGTGGTGTTGGTGGTTGTGATGATGATGATGGTGGTGGTTGTGGTGTTGGTGGTTGTGATGATGATGGTGGTGGTTGTGGTGTTGGTGATGATGATGATGGTGGTTGTGGTGTTGTGGTTGTGATGGTGGTGGTGGTTGTGGTGTTGGTGGTTGTGATGATTGTGATGTTGGTGGTTGTGGTGTTGGTGGTTGTGATGATGATGGTGGTGGTTGTGGTGTTGGTGGTTGTGATGATGATGATGGTGGTTGTGGTGTTGGTGGTTGTGATGATGATGGTGTTGTGGTGTTGGTGGTTGTGATGTTGGTGGTTGTGATGTTGGTGGTTGTGGTGTTGGTGGTTGTGATGATGATGGTGGTGGTTGTGATGATGATGGTTGTGGTGTTGGTGGTTGTGATGATGATGGTGGTGGTTGTGGTGTTGGTGATTGTGATGATGATGGTGGTGGTGGTTGTGGTGTTGGTGGTTGTGATGATGGTGGTTGTGGTGTTGGTGGTTGTGATGATGATGATGGTGGTGGTTGTGGTGTTGGTGGTTGTGATGATGATGATGGTGGTGGTTGTGGTGTTGGTGGTTGTGGTGTTGTTGGTTGTGATGATGATGGTGGTGGTGGTGTTGGTGGTTGTGATGATGATGATTGTGGTGTTGGTGGTTGTGGTGTTGGTGTTGTTGGTGTTGTTGGTGTTGTGATTGGTGATGGTTGTTGTGGTGTTGGTGGTTGTGATGATGATGGTGTTGGTGGTTGTGATGATGGTGGTTGTGGTGTTGGTGGTTGTGATGATGATGGTTGTGGTGTTGGTGGTTGTGATGATGATGGTGGTGGTTGTGGTGTTGGTGGTTGTGATGATGATGATGGTGGTGGTTATGGTGTTGGTGGTTGTGATGATGATGGTTGTGGTGTTGGTGGTTGTGATGATGATGGTGGTGGTTGTGGTGTTGGTGGTTGTGATGATGATGGTGGTGGTTGTGGTGTTGGTGGTTGTGATGATGATGATGAAGATGATGTATATTACTATTAAATCAGTGACGTGAACTGATTTCATTTCAAGCCTGTGTTATTTTTAAATAATTTAAGTATTTTTCATATGTCAGGAAAAAAGTCGAATTTGTTGAGGCCCTTGCTCGGCTAGAGAGTCATCAGGACTGTCAAGGGCTCCCAATGATCTCGTTCCTACTGCTGCCCATGCAGAGGGTAACTCGCCTCCCACTGCTTGTTGATGCCATCTGTCACAGAATGGACCCAATCAAGGATAAGGCACAACACAAATCCTCCGTCGTTGCCTTCACCGCTCTTAGTAAAGTGAGTTTGTATTATTTTATAATTACCTCTGCCAACGAGGCTATGTTTTATATCAGCTTATTTGTTTGTTTATTTGTTAACCCTTTCCTTCATAGAGATTTAGGTTAATATACTATTATATCTCCATGCAAACGACAGCCATATAACCCTTTCCTTCATAGAGATTTAGGTTAATATACTATTATATCTCCATGCAAACGACAGCCATATAACCCTTTCCTTCATAGAGATTTAGGTTAATATACTATTGTATCTCCATACAAACGACAGCTATTTAGCTATCATGCAGTGGATAGGTAGTCACCATATCTATCCCACCTCCATAGATATTACTGGGACTACATAGAGATTTAGGTTAATATACTATTATATCTCCATACAAACGACAGCTATTTAGCTATCATGCAGTGGATAGGTAGTCGCCATATCTATCCCACCTCCATAGATATTACTGGGACTACATAGAGATTTAGGTTTATATATATCTCCATACATGTACAAACGGCAGCCAATCAGCTATCATGCAGTCGATAAGTAGTCGCCATATCTATCTCACCTCCATAGATATTACTGGGATTACACAAGATTCTGGACTTTATTATGAACATTGGTTTGGCTACTACATTGTCAATGTGTATTGTATTGGTAATGGCGTCAAGAGGTGCTTCTATGAGGGAAAGGGTTAATGTATTGGTAATGGCGTCAAGAGGTGCTTCTATGAGGGAAAGGGTTAATGTATTGGTAATGGCGTCAAGAGGTGCTTCTATGAGGGAAAGGGTTAATGTATTGGTAATGGCGTCAAGAGGTGCTTCTATGAGGGAAAGGGTTAATGTATTGGTAATGGCGTCAAGAGGTGCTTCTATGAGGGAAAGGGTTAATGTATTGGTAATGGCGTCAAGAGGTGCTTCTATGAGGGAAAGGGTTAAGTAAAATGTTATGGATGGATTTTCATGAAATATGGAGTAAGGGTTGGCCAAAACCACATTAGAATTTGTAAGTTTTCTCAATCCGGATATCTGAATGCTGGATTTTTTAATAAGTGATGAATCACATAATAATAGTTTCCATTGAGGTATGAACTACATTGGGGGTGTGTGGATGCGTTTGGCTACACTAACTTTAAGCACATCCAATGTAGTTCATACCCTGATGGAAACCATTAACCCGCGATTCATTCCTTATATTTACATTAATTATTCTTTTCAACGATTAAGTAAAATATAGCACACTGTGCATGTATTTAGTCCATATTTGCGACTTACTGTGCGTCGAATCTTGTAAATAGATCATCCTTGGAACTGCGTAAACTGTAAGACACGCCTTTTCTTGTGAGGAACGCTGCCCAACACTGTGAATGCGCGTGCCCGCAGCTTGGAGTATGCATGTCATTAGTGAGAAATCCATAGAAGAATGTATACAAACAGGGCATATACGTTCATAGAAGGAAATGCAATAGCGATGTAAATATTCCGTATATTCCGTTGTGAGACGTACAGATGGACATTTAGCAGCATGGTGCTGGTTGTCTCTCACGTGATTGAGCTTGTTGCTTTACAAACTCTTAGTCACGTCTCATTGGTGAAGCGTAGCTCCAACCGGGCAAGGAGGTTGATTGTGCACAAATTATTTGTCTGTTTCATTCAGGTTGTAAAGAAGTGTAATGATGGTGCAAAGAAGATGCAACAAACAGAACAGATTACCATATAGCCAAACAGATAGATTTCCCAACTAAGGTATATATACCATATAGCCAAACAGATAGATTTCCCAACTAAGGTATATATACCATATAGCCAAACAGATAGATTTCCCAACTAAGGTATATATACCATATAGCCAAACAGATAGATTTCCCAACTAAGGTATTATACCATATAGCCAAACAGATAGATTTCCCAACTAAGGTATGTATACCATATAGCCAAACAGATAGATTTCCCAACTAAGGTATGTATACCATATAGCCAAACAGATAGATTTCCCAACTAAGGTATGTATACCATATAGCCAAACAGATAGATTTCCCAACTAAGGTATATATACCATATAGCCAAACAGATAGATTTCCCAACTAAGGTATATATACCATATAGCCAAACAGATAGATTTCCCAACTAAGGTATGTATTCCATATAGCCAAACAGATAGATTTCCCAACTAAGGTATATATATATATATATACCATATAGCCAAACAGATAGATTTCCCAACTAAGGTATATATACCATATAGCCAAAGAGATAGATTTCCCAACTAAGGTATATATATATATATACCATATAGCCAAACAGATAGATTTCCCAACTAAGGTATATATACCATATAGCCAAACAGATAGATTTCCCAACTAAGGTATATATACCATATAGCCAAACAGATAGATTTCCCAACTAAGGTATATATACCATATAGCCAAACAGATATTTTCCCAACTAAGGTATATATACCATATAGCCAAACAGATAGATTTCCCAACTAAGGTATATATACCATATATCCAAACAGATAGATTTCCCAACTAAGGTATGTATACCATATAGCCAAACAGATAGATTTCCCAACTAAGGTATATATACCATATAGCCAAACAGATAGATTTCCCAACTAAGGTATATATACCATATAGCCAAACAGATAGATTTCCCAACTAAGGTATATATACCATATAGCCAAACAGATAGATTTCCCAACTAAGGTATATATACCATATAGCCAAACAGATAGATTTCCCAACTAAGGTATATATACCATATAGCCAAACAAATAGATTTCCCAACTAAGGTATGTATACCATCTAGCCAAACAGATAGATTTCCCAACTAAGGTATGTATACCATATAGCCAAACAGATAGATTTCCCAACTAAGGTATATATACCATATAGCCAAACAGATAGATTTCCCAACTAAGGTATATATACCATATAGTCAAACAGATAGATTTCCCAACTAAGGTATGTATATCATATAGCCAAACAGATAGATTTCCCAACTAAGGTATATATACCATATAGCCAAACAGATAGATTTCCCAACTACGGTATATATACCATATAGCCAAACAGATAGATTTCCCAACTAAGGTATATATACCATATAGCCAAACAGATAGATTTCCCAACTAAGGTATGTATATCATATAGCCAAACAGATAGATTTCCCAACTAAGGTATATATACCATATAGCCAAACAGATAGATTTCCCAACTACGGTATATATACCATATAGCCAAACAGATAGATTTCCCAACTAAGGTATATATACCATATAGCCAAACAGATAGATTTCCCAACTAAGGTATATATACCATATAGCCAAAGAGATAGATTTCCCAACTAAGGTATATATATATATATATACCATATAGCCAAACAGATAGATTTCCCAACTAAGGTATATATACCATATAGCCAAACAGATAGATTTCCCAACTAAGGTATATATACCATATAGCCAAACAGATAGATTTCCCAACTAAGGTATATATACCATATAGCCAAACAGATATATTTCCCAACTAAGGTATATATACCATATAGCCAAACAGATAGATTTCCCAACTAAGGTATATATACCATATAGCCAAACAGATAGATTTCCCAACTAAGGTATGTATACCATATAGCCAAACAGATAGATTTCCCAACTAAGGTATATATACCATATAGCCAAACAGATAGATTTCCCAACTAAGGTATATATACCATATAGCCAAACAGATAGATTTCCCAACTAAGGTATATATACCATATAGCCAAACAGATAGATTTCCCAACTAAGGTATATATACCATATAGCCAAACAGATAGATTTCCCAACTAAGGTATATATACCATATAGCCAAACAGATAGATTTCCCAACTAAGGTATGTATACCATATAGCCAAACAGATAGATTTCCCAACTAAGGTATGTATACCATATAGCCAAACAGATAGATTTCCCAACTAAGGTATATATACCATATAGCCAAACAGATAGATTTCCCAACTAAGGTATATATACCATATAGTCAAACAGATAGATTTCCCAACTAAGGTATGTATATCATATAGCCAAACAGATAGATTTCCCAACTAAGGTATATATACCATATAGCCAAACAGATAGATTTCCCAACTACGGTATATATACCATATAGCCAAACAGATAGATTTCCCAACTAAGGTATATATACCATATAGCCAAACAGATAGATTTCCCAACTAAGGTATGTATATCATATAGCCAAACAGATAGATTTCCCAACTAAGGTATATATACCATATAGCCAAACAGATAGATTTCCCAACTACGGTATATATACCATATAGCCAAACAGATAGATTTCCCAACTAAGGTATATATACCATATAGCCAAACAGATAGATTTCCCAACTAAGGTATATATACCATATAGCCAAACAGATAGATTTCCCAACTAAGGTATATATACCATATCGCAATTGAGCTAAAATAAATTTGTATAAATATTCTGCAAGTCGTACTAGAGTTCTATTCCAGGAATTCCTGATCTATGACTTATTAATAGCCCAAATACCCATTACATAGTTCAAAGTCTTACTAGAATTATAATTCTCAGAGTTTATTTAAACAGTAGTTATTCAAAGGAAATCACAAGTAGATATTGACCCTTTGCCTGCTGAGTAAATAAAATCACACATGCAAGCAACATAGATCCAGATCAGATGCGGCATTACTGATCAGGATCTATGTTGTTTGCTATTCAGTCAGTGTTTTAGTTCCATTATCCGAATAGCAAACAGCATAGAGCCTGATCAGATGGCACAGAATGTGCCATCTGATCAGGCTCTATGCTGTTTGCAATAGTCATCATATCAGCCGCTAGCGTGCAAAGGGTAAGTAGATATTAATAACATACAAGTACACATATGACATATAAAATTGATGTGAAACAGGCTTTTCTATAAACTGATATAAATATATATCCATTCTAGGAAATCATTGAAATACGCTAATTTTAATGTTTTCAGGAAATAGCCCAGATACCTCTGATCTCATCGTCGAGATATCTAGTAAAACAAGGGGAGGTAACGAGGATTGCAAATGATTCTGCCAGTCGTCTCCCATTCGGCAAGACCAAAGCCGGGAAACAAAACATACATATCTACCTATTTAACGATATTCTGCTGATTACCAAGAAAAAAGGGTAGGAGCCTAAATATGGATAATAATGTTTATTTACTTACCGCCGCTGTTAGGAACAGGGGTTATCGCCCGCTGTGAGCAACAGGGGTTATCCCCCGCTGTTTAGAAAAGGGGTTATTGCTAAATACAGATAATAATATTTATTTATTTACCCCCGCTGTGAGCAACAGGGGTTATCCCCCACTGTTTGGAACAGGGGTTATCCCCCACTGTTAGGAACAGGGATTATCCCCCACTGTTAGGTACAGGAGTTATCCCCCGCTGATAGGAACAGGGGTTATCCCCCGCTGATAGGAACAGGGGTTATCCCCCGCTGTTTGGAACAGGGGGTTATCCATTAGGAACAGGGATTATTGCTTTCGATATATATATATATATATAGAAGGTTGGTACAGGAGGAAGTGATGCAAATTTGAGATAAAATTTGTAACGTTCTATGGTGAATAATTGCTTGATTCTGTATGTATATACAACTGTAGAATCAAGCATTTGTTCCCAAACAATTTTAACATCAAATAGAAACCGGAGTATGCAGAGAAAACCCACCTGTCCCATCTGGCAACCACCGGCATGTGGGAGGAAACCGGAGTACCCAGAGAAAACCCACCTGTCCCATCTGGCGACCACCTTACCATCTCGCATACTTCCCAGTCCGAGGATCGAACCCGGGTTGCATTGGTGAGAAGCGAACGCGCTAACGTTAGTGATGAAAAATAAATATTTTATGATGAAAACAAAATTAAGCTACTATACAATTGATATAATATCTGTTAAACATGGTAGGAATGAGGGACGTCGCATGAGAACTATGTATAACCACAGGCACCAGACACAAACAAAATTTTCTTTTGGCCTATGGTCATATAGTAAGTAATGTTTACTATATGACCATAGGCCAAAAAAAAATTTGTTTTGTGTCTGGTGCCTGTGTGTATAACAGGTTAATAAAATGAGCTGTTTGATATCTTTAGTGACAGGTATCTGGTAACAGACTATGGGCAGCGTAACACACTACATATAGCAGTGATAGACAATCCGGAGAACAATGCCAGAGTTCTCCCCCTTGGAGTACCGAGCGGCTGCAAACACCTGTTCCTGCTCGTTATGCTCGAAAATCATGAGAAGAAACAAGTGGAGACGGTGTTCGCCTGTAATTCTATGTACGTCCACCTCAATTATAACTGTTGTTTATATGTTTTGTTAACCGCTATTAGGAACTGGGGTTATTGTTTATAACTCTTGTTTATATGTTTTGTTAACCGCCATTAGGAACTGGGGTTATTGTTTATAACTGTTGTTTATATGTTTTGTTAACCGCCATTAGGAACTGGGGTTATTGTTTATAACTCTTGTTTATATGTTTTGTTAACCGCCATTAGGAACTGGGGTTATTGTTTATAACTCTTGTTTATATGTTTTGTTAACCGCCATTAAGAACTGGGATTATTGTTTATAACTGTTGTTTATATGTTTTGTTAACCGCCATTAAGAACTGGGGTTATTGTTTATAACTGTTGTCTATATGTTTTGTTAACCGCCATTAAGAACTGGGGTTATTGTTTATAACTGTTGTTTATATGTTTTGTTAACCGCCTGTCTGTCTGTGGGCAAGACAACTCAAAAAGTTGTTGTTGGATTTTGACGACACCAAGTGGATATATAGTGGGATGGTCTAGGATGAAGTGGATATATAGTGGGATGGTCTAGGGTGAAGTGGATATATAGTGGATGGTCTAGGGTGAAGTGGATATATAGTGGGATGGTCTAGGATGAAGTGGATATATTATAGTGGGATGGTCTAGGATGAAGTGGATATATTATAGTGGGATGGTCTAGGGTGAAGTGGATATATAGTGGGATGGTCTAGGATGAAGTGGATATATAGTGGGATGGTCTAAGGGTGAAGTGGATATATTATAGTGGGATGGTCTAGGGTGAAGTGGATATATTATAGTGGGATGTTCTAGGGTGAAGTGGATATATAGTGGGATGGTCTAGGGTGAAGTGGATATATAGTGGGATGGTCTAGGGTGAAGTGGATATATAGTGGGATGGTCTAGGGTGAAGTGGATATATAGTGGGATGGTCTAGGGTGAAGTGGATATATAGTGGGATGGTCTATGGTGAAGTGGATATATAGTGGATGGTCTAGGGTGAAGTGGATATATAGTGGATGGTCTAGGGTGAAGTTGTCCAATTTTGGGATAAATCTTTCAATGATATAAAATGTATTAGATTGATTACACAATATGACCCGTTGAGGGACATACTCCTTACTGACACAAGGAAAGCACAGTGTAAATGTCTTCAACTGGCACTGACATTAGGAAAACACACTGTAAATGTCTTCAACTTGCACTGACAAGGAAAACACACTGTAAATGTCTTCAACTTGCACTGACATAAGGAAAGCACAGTGTAAATGTCATCAACTTGCACTGACACAAGGAAAGCACAGTGTAAATGTCTTCAACTGGCACTGACATAAGGAAAACACACTGTAAATGTCTTCAACTTGCACTGACACAAGGAAAACACACTGTAAATGTCTTCAACTTGCACTGACATAAGGAATGCACAGTGTAAATGTCTTCAACTTGCACTGACATAAGGAAAGCACAGTGTAAATGTCTTCAACTTGCACTGACATAAGGAAAGCACACTGTAAATGTCTTCAACTTGCACTGACATAAGGAAAGCACACTGTAAATGTCTTCTACTTGCACTGACAAGGAAATTACAATGTAAATGTCTTCAACTTGCACTGACATAAGGAAAGCACACTGTAAATGTCTTCAACTTGCACTGACAAGGAAAATACAATGTAAATGTCTTCAACTTGCACTGACACATGGGATGCACACTGTAAATGTCTTCAACTTGCACTGACAAGGAAAATACAATGTAAATGTCTTCAACTTGCACTGACACATGGAATACACAGTGTAAATGTCTTCAACTTGCACTGACATAAGGAAAGCACACTGTAAATGTCTTCAACTTGCACTGACATACGGAAAGCACAGTGTAAATGTCTTCAACTTGCACTGACATAAGGAAAGCACAGTGTAAATGTCTTCAACTTGCACTGACATAAGGAATGCACACTGTAAATGTCTTCAACTTGCACTGACAAAAGGAAAGCACAGTGTAAATGTCTTCAACTTGCACTGACATAAGGAAAACACAGTGTAAATGTCTTCAACTTGCACTGACATAAGGAAAGCACAGTGTAAATGTCTTCAACTTGCACTGACATAAGGAAAGCACACTGTAAATGTCTTCAACTTGCACTGACACATGGAAAACACATTGTAAATGTCTTCAACTTGCACTGACATAAGGAAACCAAACTGTAAATGTCTTCAACTTGCACTGACATAAGGAAAACACACTGTAAATGCCTTCAACTTGCACTAACATAAGGAAAACACACTGTAAATGTCTTCAACTTGCACTGACATAAGGAAAGCACACTGTAAATGTCTTCAACTTGCACTGACATAAGGAAAGCACACTGTAAATGTCTTCAACTTGCACTGACATAAGGAAATAACAGTGTAAATGTCTTCAACTTGCACTGACATAAGGAAATAACAGTGTAAATGTCTTCAACTTGCACTGACACATGGACTGCACACTGTAAATGTTTTCAACTTGCACTGACATAAGGAAAGCACACTGTAAATGTCTTCAACTTGCACTGACATAAGGAAATAACAGTGTAAATGTCTTCAACTTGCACTGACATAAGGAAATAACACTGTAAATGTCTTCATCTTGCACTGACACATGGACTGCACACTGTAAATGTTTTCAACTTGCACTGACACATGGACTGCACACTGTAAATGTTTTCAACTTGCACTGACACATGAACTGCACACTGTAAATATTTTCAACTTGCTCTGACACATGGACTGCACACTGTAAATGTTTTCAACTTGCACTGACACATGGACTGCACACTGTAAATGTTTTCAACTTGTACTGACATAAGGAAGGCACAGTGTAAATGTCTTCAACTTGCACTGACATAGGGAGAGCACAGTGTAAATGTCTTCGACTTGCACTGACATAAGGAAAGCACAGTGTAAATGTCTTCAACTTGCACTGACATAAGGAAAGCACACTGTAAATGTCTTCAACTTGCACTGACATAAGGAAAGCACACTGTAAATGTCTTCAACTTGCACTGACATAAGGAAAGCACAGTGTAAATGTCTTCAACTTGCACTGACATAAGGAAAGCACAGTGTAAATGTCTTCAACTTGCACTGACACATGGAAACCACACTGTAAATGTCTTCAACTTGCACTGACATAAGGAAAACACACTGTAAATGTCTTCAACATGCACTGACATACGGAAAGCACAGTGTAAATGTCTTCAACTTGCACTGACATAAGGAAAGCACAGTGTAAATGTCTTCAACTTGCACTGACATAAGGAAAGCACACTGTAAATGTCTTCAACTTGCACTGACAAGGAAATTACAATGTAAATGTCTTCAACTTGCACTGACATTAGGAAAACACACTGTAAATGTCTTCAACTTGCACTGACACATGGAATACACAATGTAAATATCTTCAACTTGCACTTACATAAGGAAAGCACACTGTAAATGTCTTCAACTTGCACTGACACATGGAATGCACACTGTAAATGTCTTCAACTTGCACTGACACATGGAATACACAGTGTAAATGTCTTCAACTTGCACTGACACAAGGAAAACACAGTGTAAATGTCTTCAACTTGCACTGACATAAGGAAAGCACAGTGTAAATGTTTTCAACATGCACTGACATAAGGAAAGCGCAGTGTAAATGTCTTCAACTTGCACTGACATAAGGAAAGCACAGTGTAAATGTCTTCAACTTGCACTGACATAAGGAAAGCACAGTGTAAATGTCTTCAACTTGCACTGACATAAGGAAAGCACAGTGTTAATGTCTTCAACTTGCACTGACATAAGGAAAGCACAGTGTAAATGTCTTCAACTTGCACTGACACATGGAAAACACATTGCAAATGTCTTCAACTTGCACTGACACATGGAAAACACACTGTAAATGTCTTCAACTTGCACTGACATAAGGAAAACACACTGTAAATGTCTTCAACTTGCACTGACATAAGGAAAACACACTGTAAATGTCTTCAACTTGCACTGACATAAGGAAATAACAGTGTAAATGTCTTCAACTTGTACTGACATAAGGAAATAACACTGTAAATGTCTTCAACTTGCACTGACACATGGACTGCACACTGTAAATGTTTTCAACTTGCACTGACACATGGACTGCACACTGTAAATGTTTTCAACTTGCACTGACACATGAACTGCACACTGTAAATATTTTCAACTTGCACTGACACATGGACTGCACACTGTAAATGTCTTCAACTTGCACTGACACATGGAAAACACACTGTAAATGTCTTCAACTTGCACTGACATAAGGAAAACACACTGTAAATGTCTTCAACATGCACTGACATACGGAAAGCACAGTGTAAATGTCATCAACTTGCACTGGCATAAGGAAAGCACAGTGTAAATGTCTTCAACTTGCACTGACATAAGGAAAGCACAGTGTAAATGTCTTCAACTTGCACTGACATAAGGAAAGCACACTGTAAATGTCTTCAACTTGCACTGACATAAGGAAAGCACACTGTAAATGTCTTCAACTTGCACTGACAAGGAAATTACAATGTAAATGTCTTCAACTTGCACTGACATTAGGAAAACACACTGTAAATGTCTTCAACTTGCACTGACACATGGAATACACAATGTAAATATCTTCAACTTGCACTTACATAAGGAAAGGACACTGTAAATGTCTTCAACTTGCACTGACACATGGAATGCACACTGTAAATGTCTTCAACTTGCACTGACACATGGAATACACAGTGTAAATGTCTTCAACTTGCACTGACACAAGGAAAACACAGTGTAAATGTCTTCAACTTGCACTGACATAAGGAAAGCACAGTGTAAATGTTTTCAACTTGCACTGACATAAGGAAAGCACAGTGTAAATGTCTTCAACTTGCACTGACATAAGGAAAGCACAGTGTAAATGTCTTCAACTTGCACTGACATAAGGAAGGTACAGTGTAAATGTCTTCAACTTGCACTGACATAAGGAAAACACAGTGTTAATGTCTTCAACTTGCACTGACATAAGGAAAGCACAGTGTAAATGTCTTCAACTTGCACTGACACATGGAAAACACATTGCAAATGTCTTCAACTTGCACTGACACATGGAAAACACACTGTAAATGTCTTCAACTTGCACTGACATAAGAAAAACACACCGTAAATGTCTTCAACTTGCACTGACATAAGGAAAACACACTGTAAATGTCTTCAACTTGCACTGACATAAGGAAAGCACACTGTAAATGTCTTCAACTTGCACTGACATAAGGAAAGCACACTGTAAATGTCTTCAACTTGCACTGACATAAGGAAATAACAGTGTAAATGTCTTCAACTTGCACTGACATAAGGAAATAACAATGTAAATGTCTTCAGCTTGCACTGACACATGGACTGCACACTGTAAATGTTTTCAACTTGCACTGACATAAGGAAAGCACACTGTAAATGTCTTCAACTTGCACTGACATAAGGAAATAACAATGTAAATGTCTTCAACTTGCACTGACATAAGGAAATAACAGTGTAAATGTCTTCAACTTGCACTGACACATGGACTGCACACTGTAAATGTTTTCAACTTGCACTGACATAAGGAAAGCACACTGTAAATGTCTTCAACTTGCACTGACATAAGGAAATAACAGTGTAAATGTCTTCAACTTGCACTGACACATGGACTGCACACTGTAAATGTCTTCAACTTGCACTGACACATGGACTGCACACTGTAAATGTTTTCAACTTGCACTGACACATGGACTGCACACTGTAAATGTCTTCAACTTGCACTGACACATGGACTGCACACTGTAAATGTTTTCAACTTGCACTGACACATGGACTGCACACTGTAAATGTTTTCAACTTGCACTGACACATGGACTGCACACTGTAAATGTTTTCAACTTGCACTGACACATGGACTGCACACTGTAAATGTTTTCAACTTGCACTGACACATGGATGCACACTGTAAATGTTTTCAACTTGCACTGACACATGGACTGCACACTGTAAATGTCTTCAACTTGCACTGACACATGGACTGCACACTGTAAATGTTTTCAACTTGCACTGACACATGGACTGCACACTGTAAATGTTTTCAACTTGCACTGACACATGGACTGCACACTGTAAATGTTTCAACTTGCACTGACATAAGGAAGGCACAGTGTAAATGTCTTCAACTTGCACTGACATAAGGAAAGCACAGTGTAAATGTCTTCAACTTGCACTGACATAAGGAAAGCACAGTGTAAATGTCTTCAACTTGCACTGACATAAGCCAAGTGTAAATATAAACAGGTCATAAGGAAAGAACACTGTAAATGTCTTCAACTTGCACTGACATAAGGAAAGCACAGTGTAAATGTCTTCAACTTGCACTGACACATGGAAACCACATTGTAAATGTCTTCAACTTGCACTGACATAAGGAAAGCACACTGTAAATGTCTTCAACTTGCACTGACATAAGGAAAGCACAGTGTAAATGTCTTCAACTTGCACTGACATAAGGAAAGCACACTGTAAATGTCTTCAACTTGCACTGACATAAGGAAAGCACACTGTAAATGTCTTCAACTTGCACTGACATAAGGAAAGCACACTGTAAATGTCTTCAACTTGCACTGACATAAGGAAAGCACACTGTAAATGTCTTCAACTTGCACTGACACATGGAAAACACACTGTAAATGTCTTCAACTTGCACTGACATAAGGAAAACACACTGTAAATGTCTTCAACTTGCACTGACACATGGAAAGCACACTGTAAATGTCTTCAACTTGCACTGACATAAGGAAAGCACACTGTAAATGTCTTCAACTTGCACTGACATAAGGAAATAACAGTGTAAATGTCTTCAACTTGCACTGACACATGGACTGCACACTGTAAATGTTTTCAACTTGCACTGACATAAGGAAAGCACACTGTAAATGTCTTCAACTTGCACTGACATAAGGAAAGCACACTGTAAATGTCTTCAACTTGCACTGACACATGGACTGCACACTGTAAATGTCTTCAACTTGCACTGACACATGGACTGCACACTGTAAATGTTTTCAACTTGCACTGACACATGGACTGCACACTGTAAATGTCTTCAACTTGCACTGACACATGGACTGCACACTGTAAATGTTTTCAACTTGCACTGACACATGGACTGCACACTGTAAATGTTTTCAACTTGCACTGACACATGGACTGCACACTGTAAATTTTCAACTTGCACTGACACATGGACTGCACACTGTAAATGTTTTCAACTTGCACTGACACATGGACTGCACACTGTAAATGTTTTCAACTTGCACTGACACATGGACTGCACACTGTAAATGTTTTCAACTTGCACTGACACATGGACTGCACACTGTAAATGTTTTCAACTTGCACTGACATAAGGAAGGCACAGTGTAAATGTCTTCAACTTGCACTGACATAAGGAAAGCACAGTGTTAATGTCTTCAACTTGCACTGACATAAGGAAAGCACAGTGTAAATGTCTTCAACTTGCATTGACATAAGGAAAGCACAGTGTAAATGTCTTCAACTTGCACTGACATAAGCCAAGTGTAAATATAAACAGGTCATAAGGAAAGAACACTGTAAATGTCTTCAACTTGCACTGACATAAGGAAAGCACAGTGTAAATGTCTTCAACTTGCACTGACACATGGAAACCACACTGTAAATGTCTTCAACTTGCACTGACATAAGGAAAGCACACTGTAAATGTCTTCAACTTGCACTGACATAAGGAAAGCACAGTGTAAATGTCTTCAACTTGCACTGACATAAGGAAAGCACACTGTAAATGTCTTCAACTTGCACTGACATAAGGAAAGCACACTGTAAATGTCTTCAACTTGCACTGACATAAGGAAAGCACACTGTAAATGTCTTCAACTTGCACTGACATAAGGAAAGCACAGTGTAAATGTCTTCAACTTGCACTGACACATGGAAAACACACTGTAAATGTCTTCAACTTGCACTGACATAAGGAAAACACACTGTAAATGTCTTCAACTTGCACTGACATAAGGAAAGCACACTGTAAATGTCTTCAACTTGCACTGACATAAGGAAAGCACACTGTAAATGTCTTCAACTTGCACTGACATAAGGAAATAACAGTGTAAATGTCTTCAACTTGCACTGACATAAGGAAATAACAGTGTAAATGTCTTCAACTTGCACTGACACATGGACTGCACATTGTAAATGTTTTCAACTTGCACTGACATAAGGAAAGCACACTGTAAATGTCTTCAACTTGCACTGACATAAGGAAATAACAGTGTAAATGTCTTCAACTTGCACTGACATAAGGAAAGCACAGTGTTAATGTCTTCAACTTGCACTGACATAAGGAAAGCACAGTGTAAATGTCTTCAACTTGCACTGACATAAGCCAACTGTAAATATAAACAGGTCATAAGGAAAGAACACTGTAAATGTCTTCAACTTGCACTGACATAAGGAAAGCACAGTGTAAATGTCTTCAACTTGCACTGACACATGGAAACCACATTGTAAATGTCTTCAACTTGCACTGACATAAGGAAAGCACACTGTAAATGTCTTCAACTTGCACTGACATAAGGAAAGCACAGTGTAAATGTCTTCAACTTGCACTGACACATGGACTGCACACTGTAAATGTTTTCAACTTGCACTGACACATGGACTGCACACTGTAAATGTTTTCAACTTGCACTGACACATGGACTGCACACTGTAAATGTTTTCAACTTGCACTGACACATGGACTGCACACTGTAAATGTTTTCAACTTGCACTGACACATGGACTGCACACTGTAAATGTTTTCAACTTGCACTGACACATGGACTGCACACTGTAAATGTTTCAACTTGCACTGACACATGGAAAACACACTGTAAATGTCTTCAACTTGCACTGACATAAGGAAAACACACTGTAAATGTCTTCAACTTGCACTGACATAAGGAAAACACTGTAAATGTCTTCAACTTGCACTGACATAAGGAAAGCACACTGTAAATGTCTTCAACTTGCACTGACATAAGGAAAGCACACTGTAAATGTCTTCAACTTGCACTGACACAAGGAATGCACACTGTAAATGTCTTCAACTTGCACTGACACATGGACTGCACACTGTAAATGTTTTCAACTTGCACTGACACATGGACTGCACACTGTAAATGTCTTCAACTTGCACTGACACATGGACTGCACACTGTAAATGTTTTCAACTTGCACTGACACATGGACTGCACACTGTAAATGTTTTCAACTTGCACTGACACATGGACTGCACACTGTAAATGTTTTCAACTTGCACTGACACATGGACTGCACACTGTAAATGTTTTCAACTTGCACTGACATAAGGAATGCACACTGTAAATGTCTTCAACTTGCACTGACACAGGAGCACATGTAAATGTCTTCAACTTGCACTGACATAAGGAAAGCACACTGTAAATGTCTTCAACTTGCACTGACACAAGGAAGCACAGTGTAAATGTCTTCAACTTGCACTGATAAGGAAACACACTGTAAATGTCTTCAACTTGCACTGACATAAGAAAGCACACTGTAAATGTCTTCAACTTGCACTGACATAAGGAAAGCACACTGTAAATGTCTTCAACTTGCACTGACATAAGGAAAGCACACTGTAAATGTCTTCAACTTGCACTGACACATGGAAAACACACTGTAAATGTCTTCAACTTGCACTGACATAAGGAAAACACACTGTAAATGTCTTCAACTTGCACTGACATAAGGAAAGCACACTGTAAATGTCTTCAACTTGCACTGACATAAGGAAAGCACACTGTAAATGTCTTCAACTTGCACTGACATAAGGAAATAACAGTGTAAATGTCTTCAACTTGCACTGACATAAGGAAATAACAGTGTAAATGTCTTCAACTTGCACTGACACATGGACTGCACATTGTAAATGTTTTCAACTTGCACTGACATAAGGAAAGCACACTGTAAATGTCTTCAACTTGCACTGACATAAGGAAATAACAGTGTAAATGTCTTCAACTTGCACTGACATAAGGAAAGCACAGTGTAAATGTCTTCAACTTGCACTGACATAAGGAAAGCACAGTGTAAATGTCTTCAACTTGCACTGACATAAGGAAAGCACACTGTAAATGTCTTCAACTTGCACTGACATAAGGAAAGCACACTGTAAATGTCTTCAACTTGCACTGACACATGGAAAGCACACTGTAAATGTCTTCAACTTGCACTGACATAAGGAAAGCACACTGTAAATGTCTTCAACTTGCACTGACATAAGGAAAGCACAGTGTAAATGTCTTCAACTTGCACTGACACATGGACTGCACACTGTAAATGTTTTCAACTTGCACTGACACATGGACTGCACACTGTAAATGTTTTCAACTTGCACTGACACATGGACTGCACACTGTAAATGTTTCAACTTGCACTGACAAGGAGCACATGTAAATGTTTTCAACTTGCACTGACACATGGACTGCACACTGTAAATGTTTTCAACTTGCACTGACACATGGACTGCACACTGTAAATGTTTTCAACTTGCACTGACACATGGAATGCACACTGTAAATGTTTTCAACTTGCACTGACACATGGAAAACACACTGTAAATGTCTTCAACTTGCACTGACATAAGGAAAACACACTGTAAATGTCTTCAACTTGCACTGACATAAGGAAAGCACACTGTAAATGTCTTCAACTTGCACTGACATAAGGAAAGCACACTGTAAATGTCTTCAACTTGCACTGACATAAGGAAAGCACACTGTAAATGTCTTCAACTTGCACTGACATAAGGAAAGCACACTGTAAATGTCTTCAACTTGCACTGACATAAGGAAAGCACACTGTAAATGTCTTCAACTTGCACTGACACATGGACTGCACACTGTAAATGTCTTCAACTTGCACTGACACATGGACTGCACACTGTAAATGTCTTCAACTTGCACTGACACATGGACTGCACACTGTAAATGTCTTCAACTTGCACTGACACATGGACTGCACACTGTAAATGTTTTCAACTTGCACTGACACATGGACTGCACACTGTAAATGTTTTCAACTTGCACTGACACATGGACTGCACACTGTAAATGTTTTCAACTTGCACTGACACATGGACTGCACACTGTAAATGTTTTCAACTTGCACTGACACATGGACTGCACACTGTAAATGTTTTCAACTTGCACTGACACATGGACTGCACACTGTAAATGTTTTCAACTTGCACTGACACATGGATTGCACACTGTAAATGTTTTCAACTTGCACTGACACATGGACTGCACACTGTAAATGTCTTCAACTTGCACTGACACATGGACTGCACACTGTATATGTTTTCAACTTGCACTGACACATGGACTGCACACTGTAAATGTTTTCAACTTGCACTGACACATGGACTGCACACTGTAAATGTTTTCAACTTGCACTGACACATGGACTGCACACTGTAAATGTTTTCAACTTGCACTGACATAAGGAAGGCACAGTGTAAATGTCTTCAACTTGCACTGACATAAGGAAAGCACAGTGTTAATGTCTTCAACTTGCACTGACACAAGGAAAGCACAGTGTAAATGTCTTCAACTTGCATTGACATAAGGAAAGCACAGTGTAAATGTCTTCAACTTGCACTGACATAAGCCAAGTGTAAATATAAACAGGTCATAAGGAAAGAACACTGTAAATGTCTTCAACTTGCACTGACATAAGGAAAGCACAGTGTAAATGTCTTCAACTTGCACTGACACATGGAAACCACATTGTAAATGTCTTCAACTTGCACTGACATAAAGAAAGCACAGTGTAAATGTCTTCAACTTGCACTGACATAAGGAAAGCACACTGTAAATGTCTTCAACTTGCACTGACATAAGGAAAGCACACTGTAAATGTCTTCAACTTGCACTGACATAAGGAAAGCACAGTGTAAATGTCTTCAACTTGCACTGACATAAGGAAAGCACAGTGTAAATGTGTTCAACGTGCACTGACACATGGAAAACACACTGTAAATGTCTTCAACTTGCACTGACATAAGGAAAACACACTGTAAATGTCTTCAACTTGCACTGACATAAGGAAAGCACACTATAAATGTCTTCAACTTGCACTGACATAAGGAAAGCACACTGTAAATGTCTTCAACTTGCACTGACATAAGGAAATAACAGTGTAAATGTCTTCAACTTGCACTGACATAAGGAAATAACAGTGTAAATGTCTTCAACTTGCACTGACACATGGACTGCACACTGTAAATGTTTTCAACTTGCACTGACATAAGGAAAGCACACTGTAAATGTCTTCAACTTGCACTGACATAAGGAAATAACAGTGTAAATGTCTTCAACTTGCACTGACATAAGGAAATAACACTGTAAATGTCTTCAACTTGCACTGACACATGGACTGCACACTGTAAATGTTTTCAACTTGCACTGACACATGGACTGCACACTGTAAATGTTTTCAACTTGCACTGACACATGAACTGCACACTGTAAATGTTTTCAACTTGCACTGACACATGGACTGCACACTGTAAATGTTTTCAACTTGCACTGACACATGGACTGCACACTGTAAATGTTTTCAACTTGCACTGACACATGGACTGCACACTGTAAATGTCTTCAACTTGCACTGACACATGGACTGCACACTGTAAATGTCTTCAACTTGCACTGACATAAGGAAAGCACACTGTAAATGTCTTCAACTTGCACTGACAAGGAAAATACAATGTAAATGTCTTCAACTTGCACTGACATTAGGAAAACACACTGTAAATGTCTTCAACTTGCACTGACACATGGAATACACAGTGTAAATGTCTTCAACTTGCACTGACATAAGGAAATCACACTGTAAATGTCTTCAACTTGCACTGACACATGGACTGCACACTGTAAATGTCTTCAACTTGCACTGACACATGGAATACACAGTGTAAATGTCTTCAACTTGCACTGACACAAGGAAAACACAGTGTAAATGTCTTCAACTTGCACTGACACATGGACTGCACACTGTAAATGTCTTCAACTTGCACTGACACATGGACTGCACACTGTAAATGTTTTCAACTTGCACTGACACATGGACTGCACACTGTAAATGTTTTCAACTTGCACTGACACATGGACTGCACACTGTAAATGTTTTCAACTTGCACTGACACATGGACTGCACACTGTAAATGTTTTCAACTTGCACTGACACATGGACTGCACACTGTAAATGTTTTCAACTTGCACTGACACATGGACTGCACACTGTAAATGTTTTCAACTTGCACTGACACATGGACTGCACACTGTAAATGTTTTCAACTTGCCAAGCATAAAATGTTCTCCAATCTCAAAACTCGGTCTCAATCCTCTCATTGGTTCAGCTGACAATAACACTCAGAATCAACTAATCGGATCATTTGAGCTTGAGATCTGAGAAAAGTTTTATAACCTCGGGGCCTGGTGTCCATTTAATCAAACCGTCTTATATGAGATTGCATGCCAGATTTCAGGACCAAATTAGGGGGATTGTCTTAATGGCGAGATCGCCTTCTAGGCATGGTATATTATGTGAATATTCAACACAAAATGTCCATAGGCAAACAGTCTATAATTCTAACTATGCGCCCTAGGGCAGTGGTGAGAGTGCTCGCTTCTCACCAATGCCACCCGGGTTCGATCCCTAGGGCAGTGGTGAGAGCGCTCAATTCTCACCAATGCAACCCGGGTTCGATCCTTAGGGCAGTGGTGCGAGCACTCACTTCTCACCAATGCCACCCGGGTTCGATCCTTAGAGCAGTGGTGAGAGCGCTCACTTCTAACCAATGCCACCCGGGTTCGATCCCTAGGGCATATAGTAAGTATTATTTCACATCACACCTGAATCAGCAAAACGCTAAAGTCAATTTAATTCTTGATTTTCAAATACTTGTACCTGGGTTCGATATAATAAAATAAATATTGCATTCCTGAGTGAGCGATATGAGAAATATCACCCCTCGGCTGATGCCTCGGTTAATATTCATGTTTCTTGGGGTGATATGAGAAATATCACCCCTCGGCTGATGCCTCGGTTAATATTCATGTTTCTTAGGGCGATATGAGAAATATCACCGCTCGGTTAATATTCATGTTTCTTGGGGCGATATGAGAAATATCACCCCTCGGCTGATGCCTCGGTTAATATTTATGTTTCTTGGGGCGATATGAGAAATATCACCCCTCGGCTGATGCCTCGGTTAATATTCATGTTTCTTGGGGCGATATGAGAAATATCACCTCTCGGCTGATGCCTCGGTTAATATTCATGTTTCTCGGGGCGATATGAGAAATATCACCCCTCGGCTGATGCCTCGGTTAATATTCATGTTTCTTGGGGCGATATATTTCATATTGCCCACTAAGAAATGCAATATTGATATAATGTATGTTGTATACATGTTGTAGGAGCGACAGAGCAAGATGGGTGGATGCAGTAACGCCAGTTAAAGTTACTGACGACCAGAGAATATACGAGGAATGGGGTAAGTTTCAAACGTAATATAGAAAATGCTAATGTCCTTGTGTAGTTTTTGTATTCTCGTTTATTATATTATGTTATATTTCGGGTTTTACGCCTGCATCAGCACCATTTTGGGCTATATCGCCGACGGGCAGTTTACCTAACACCACCTTTCCTGAGCAGGCTCCAACGGTTAACCAGTACTTGGGTGCACCAACCTCCATAAGAAACTGCCAACTTTTTCATATAAATGAGACACGGCCTGAGCGGGGCTCGAACCCGTGACCATCAGTGATGATAGGTTACAGTGGTATACAAGTCAGCGACCGTAACCGCTCGACCACGGAGGCGGACATCTCGTTTATTACATGTTTGTTTTGCTTATACAAATCTATTTTAGCTCGATTTCAAAACAAGTTCTTACAACTTATATTAATCACTCTCGAGACCTCATTCCTGATGGAATCCATCGCCACATGGGAGAGAGAATGTAGAATTTAAATGCCTTGTCTAAGGGCACAATCGTAATGGCTCCTGCGGGTTTCGAACTCCGGGCCTTTCGCACCTTAAGTGAATGCGCTACCACTGCGCTATCACGACCTCCACGTTACAGGTTAGTCTATGCAATTCATCGTCCGACATCCCTTAAAACCAGCAACAACATGTTGACCTTAGGACCCAGCTTCCCCACCCACTAATATATAATGGCTTAGTTTAAAAACGTTATTTATTTTGCAACGATTGCGAAGCAAGTTCTAACAACTTATATTAATCACTTCCATTGGCACAGATGGAAGTGTAAATGTGGTCATTCCTGTGGGAGGAAACCAGAGCACCCGGAGAAAACCCACCTGTCCTATCTTGCTACCATCGTACCTAATAACATTCTAATAATGGCTTGAAGTGATATCAAGATTGTTGTATTTATCATATTCTGATATCTATATTTAGAGATATGACTCAGCCCTGTTCTCAATTCCACCATGACAACATGGATATTTTCAGATTGCCCACAAGTACAGTGTGTGAAGAAGTACCTGGCCAAGGAACCAGATGAACTCACCCTAGAGGAATCTGATGTTGTCAATGTCTACAAGAAGCTTGATGATGGTACCCGATTTTATGTATTTCTGTGTCAGTTAAGATTTCTGTTCTGCCGGGCACCTGGAGGCTTGGAATTGTTCTCCATCACTTCAAGGGACTAAGGATATACAAACACTAATAGTGCACATTTTAGTTTTTAATATATATTTAAGTTTTAGCTACCGGTTTCCTATTCGAGCGACGAGTTTACCTAACAACACTTTTCCTGGGCAAGGTTCCAGCAGCTATCCAGTACTTGGTGCACCAACCTCCGTAAGAAACTGTCAACATTTTCATATAAATGAGACACGGACTGAGCAGGGTTCAAACCCGTGACCATCACTGAGACATGGTCTGAGAACGTAGGAATATGTATAATGAGACACATCTGAGCGGGGCTCGAACATGTTCCCATCCGTGATGATATGTTACAGTTGTATACAAGTCAGCGACCGTAATCACTCAACCACGGAGATGGATCTTAGCCGCTCGACCATGGAGACAGATCTTAGCTGCTCGACCACTGAGGTGGACCATAACCGCTCGACCACGGAGGCAGACCTTAGCCGCTTTACCACGTAGGCGGACCGTAACTGCTAAACCATGGAGGCGGACGTCTCGACCATGGAGGCAGACCGTAACTGCTCGACCATGGAGATGGACGTCTCGACCATGGAGGCGGACCTTAACTGCTCGACCATGGAGATGGACGTCTCGACCATGGAGGCGGACCTTAACCGCTCGACCATGGAGGCGGACCGCTCGACCATGGAGGCGGACGTCTATATTATGTATTAATAGATGATTAATCGTCTACAATTGCCCACTTCTCCGATTTCAAGATTTTTTGAGAGTATTTGTTAATATTTTGATAACCGGTGCGCTAAATTTATCCTCAATTCATTTCAGGACTGATTGACATTAGGAGTGTGTTGATTGGTGGATATTTTTAATTCCCGCTGTCTTGTAAATGATGAAATCAGTTTTTGTTTTATCAATCATAATAATTATAATTAAGTAAAAATTAACCAATATACAAGGAAGTCGCGGTAGCGCAGTGGTAGCCGGTGTGCTGTAGCAGCAAATGGCGCGGAGTTCACGCTCAGTTGTAGTCATTATGATTGGCGCTGTGGCAAGGCGTTTAATATCACATAGCCTCTACCTCATGGTGATGGATTCCATCAGGAAAAATGTGTATAAACTAAAATTAACCTAGAATTTCTCAAAAACCCACAGCTATGTGTGTAGATTAGTTTATGCACATTTTTAGCGAAACAAGTTCTTACAACTTAATTACAATTTAATCATTCTCGAGACCTGATGGAATTCATCGCCATGAGTGAGAGAGAAGTGGCTTGTGGAATTTAAATGGCTTGCCTAAGGGCACACGTCTCCAGTGGGATGCAAACTCCGGGCCTTTCCTGTGAGGTAATAGCTGATCAGTTCCTTTCCAAATCTGATTTGGGGATAACTGTTTTTTTTAAAACATATCTTAATTTCACAGTAGTGTACCTTTTTGCCTGTCAGTGTCTTAACATTTTTGTTCTTATTGCAGTTTTTAGGCCACAGACCAAGATCAGCAACTACAACACAATGTATCAATCAATAGTGTATCTCTATTTGAATTCTTAAGATTTATCTATATTATATAGTTGTTAAAACTATTAACACAATGTATTAATTTTATTTTTGTCTTTTAGGTGCTCGCTTTAACATGTTTTAATTATGCTATGTCCTGTGTTGTACTCATGTTTAAACCAACTTTTATTTCCTAGCTGTTTTTTCTCATGTTATGATTATAATATATGTTTGTCGGAAAAATAGCTTATTAGCTAATGTTATTTGTAAATGTAATCCGACGTTAAATAAAGCTTCTTGTATCTTGTATCTTGTACCTGAAGCGAACTCGCTACCAATACTTTGATGTGTGTAATTTCACTATTTGCTTCACAATATTCACATATCGACGTATCAGTCGAATTATTCATTACATTGCTTCATAAGGTTACCATGATTACCATGGCGATAAAAACCAACAACATTCTAAATTAACGTTATTATATCCCACACATTTATTTGCTTACCAACATAATCGAATATTTCTTTTTGTACTTTTGATCAAATATATGGCTCAATTTTCAATATAGTGGTAGGTCCAGTAGGACGAAAATTTAATGTGATATTTTTGGCGCTAAATATGCATCGGATAACATCGTTTCCAACAAATAGATTTAGTACCAAAATAAAGTTTAAAACATCTTTCCATTGATATATATCTGCATGTTTTTGCTTAAAATGCCTCGGAATGTGAAGGACTATTTTGTCACATGTTGTTCTTGCTCTATTTGTTTAACTGGGATTTTTGCCTGTCATTTCTCTCATTTGCGAGTTTAAATAACTGTCTGACTATACCTGTATTTGAGATAGTTACTAACGACAGGTATGTGGTTCTACATGTACGTGGGAATTGGTACATTCCTGGTTGATAATTTACCATGGTTGTATGCAACTCTTACGTTAACAACGAAGTCAAAGTTTGCTCTTACATAAACAACGAAGTCAAAGTTTGCTCTTACATAAACAACTAAGCCAAAGTTTGCTCTTACATAAACAACTAAGCCAAAGTTTGCTCTTACATAAACAACTAAGCCAAAGTTTGCTCTTACATAAACAACTAAGCCAAAGTTTGCTCTTACATAAACAACAAAGTCAAAGTTTGCTCTTACATAAACCACTAAGCCAAAGTTTGCTCTTACATAAACAACGAAGCCAAAGTCTGCTCTTACATAAACAACAAAGTCAAAGTTTGCTCTTACATAAACAACGAAGCCAAAATTTGCTCTTACATAAACAACGAAGTCAAAGTTTGCTCTTACATAAACAATGAAACCAAAGTTTGCTCTTACATAAACAACGAAGCCAAAGTTTGCTCTTACATAAACAACGAAACCAAAGTTTGCTCTTACATAAACAACGAAACCAAAGTTTGCTCTTACATAAACAATGAAACCAAAGTTTGCGAACAAATTGACCGTTGTGCAAAAGTTATATCTCTTTATTTATAGGTATGTTTGAAGGGGAGAGATTGCGAGATGGAGAGAGGGGCTGGTTCCCTAAAGATTACATAGTTGAGATCGTCAACTCTCACGTGCGGGCACGGAATCTTCGAATGAAATATAGACTTATGTCACAATCGGAGGCGTACGGCAGCTAACACATATAGACACAATGTTGAACATGCACATATAGACATAATGTTGAACATGTATATATAAACATAATGTTGAACATGTATATATAGACATAATGTTGAACATGTATATAGACATAATGTTGAACATGTATATATAGACATAATGTTGAACATGTATATATAGACAGTGTTGAACATGTATATATAGACATAATGTTGAACATGCATATATAGACATAATGCTGAACATGCACATATAGACATAATGTTGAACATGTACACATTGACATAATGTTGAACATGATATATATATATATAGACATAATGTTGAACATGTATATATATATATAGACATAATGTTGAACATGTATATAATATATATATATATATATAGACATAATGTTGAACATGTGTATATATAATATATATATATATAGACATAATGTTGAACATGTATATATATAGACATAATGTTGAACATGTACACATTGACATAATGTTGAACATGTACATATAGACATAATGTTGAACATGTACACATTGACATAATGTTGAACATGTACATATAGACATAATGTTGAACATGTACACATTGACATAATGTTGAACATGTACACATTGACATAATGTTGAACATGTACATATAGACATAATGTTGAACATGTACATATAGACATACTGTTGAACATGTATATATAGACATAATGTTGAACATGTACATATAGACATAATGTTGAACATGTATATATAGTGAATGTGAATAACAGACACAAGATATCAATGACTAGTAGAATGATTAAATATCTGTGAATAACAGACACAAGATATCAATGACTGGTAGAATGATTAAATATCTGTGAATAACAGACACAAGATATCAATGTCTAGTAGAATGATTAAATATATGTGAATAACAGACACAAGATATCAATGACTGGTAGAATGATTAAATATCTGTGAATAACAGACACAAGATATCAATGTCTAGTAGAATGATTAAATATATGTGAATAACAGACACAAGATATCAATGACTGGTATAATGATTAAATATCTGTGAATAACAGACACAAGATATCAATAACTAGTAGAATGATTAAATATATGTGAATAACAGACACAAGATATCAATGACTAGTATAGTAGAATGATTAAATATATGTGAATAACAGACACAAGATATCAATGACTGGTAGAATGATTAAATATCTGTGAATAACAGAAACAAGATATCAATGACGAGTAGAATGATTAAATATCTGTGAATAACAGACACAAGATATCAATGACGAGTAGAATGATTAAATATCTGTGAATAACAGAAACAAGATATCAATGACTAGTAGAATGATTAAATATCTGTGAATAACAGACACAAGATATCAATGACTAGTAGAATGAGTAGATATCTGTGAATAACAGACGCAAGATATCAATGACTGGTAGAATGATTAAATATCTGATTTTGTTCGAATTACTAAGATATCTGATATTGGTGATTTTATTAGAATTACAATATACAGTCAAACCTGTGTTAGTGATTACCTCTATTAAGCAGCCACCTGTGCTAAGCAGCAACTTTCTGTGATTCCCTTGATTGGCTGCTTAACACAGGTTTGACTGTACTAGATATATGTGATCTATGGAAGTAGTAGACGCCCATTGACATGCAGCTTGTTGCTGTAGGCTTGAATCCCACTGGCGGCGTGACACATTAATGTGAGGATGCTATCCAACTGGCGGCGTGACACATTAATGTGAGGATGCTATCCCACTGGCGGCATGACACATTAATGTGAGGATGCTATCCCACTGGCGGCATGACACATTAATGTGAGGATGCTATCCCACTGGCGGCGTGACACATTAATGTGAGGATGCTATCCCACTGGCGGCGTGACACATTAATGTGAGGATGCTACTCCACTGGTGGCGTGACACATTACTGTGAGGATGCTATCCCACTGGCGGCGTGACACATTAATGTGAGGATGCTATCCCACTGGCGACATGACACATTAATGTGAGGATGCTATCCCACTGGCGGCGTGACACATTAATGTGAGGATGCTACCTCACTGGCGGCGTGACACATTAATGTGAGGATGCTATCCCACTGGCGGCGTGACACATTAATGTGAGGATGCTATCCCACTGGCAATGTGACACATTAATGTGAGGATGCTACCTCACTGGCAGCGTGACACATTAATGTGAGGATGCTACCCCACTGGTGGCGTGACACATTAATGTGAGGATGCTATCCCACTGGTGGCGTGACACATTAATATGAGGATGCTACCCCACTGGTGGGGTGACACATTAATGTGAGGATGATATCCCACTGGTGGCGTGACACATTAATGTGAGGATGCTACCCCACTGGTGGCGTGACACATTAATGTGAGGATGCTACCCCACTGGTGGCGTGACACATTAATGTGAGGATGCTACCCCACTGGTGGCGTGACACATTAATGTGAGGATGCTATCCCACTGGCGGCGTGACACATTAATGTGAGGATGCTACTCCACTGGCGGCGTGACACATTAATGTGAGGATGCTACCCCACTGGCGGCGTGACACATTAATGTGAGGATGCTATCCCACTGGCGGCGTGACACATTAATGTGAGGATGCTACCCCACTGGCGGCGTGACACATTAATGTGAGGATGCTATCCCACTGGTGGCGTGACACATTAATGTGAGGATGCTATCCCACTGGCGGCGTGACACATTAATGTGAGGATGCTACTCCACTGGCGGCGTGACACATTAATGTGAGGATGCTATCCCACTGGCGGTGTGACACATTAATGTGAGGATGCTATCCCACAGGTGGTGTGACACATTAATGTGAGGATGCTATCCCACTGGCGGCGTGACACATTAATATGAGGATGCTATCCCACTGGTGGCATGACACATTAATGTGAGGATGCTATCCCACTGTCGGCGTGACACATTAATGTGAGGATGCTATCCCACTGGCGGCGTGACACATTAATGTGAGGATGCTATCCCACTGGCGGCGTGACACATTAATGTGAGGATGCTACCCCACTGGCAGCGTGACACATTAATGTGAGGATGCTATCCCACTGGTGGCGTGACACATTAATGTGAGGATGCTATCCCACTGGCGGCGTGACACATTAATGTGAGGATGCTACCCCACTGACTCATGGTAGGTCAGTGGTTCTGCCCGTATGCCCACCATTACAGAAAATATAAACATATCAAATTAACAACGTACAATAAATAGATGAGACTTTGATCACAGTTACAGATGCCATTTTTTCTTTTTTAATTTTAAGGCCCCCAAAGGGGTAACCTCCTGTAGGAAAGAGGTAATCATACAAGCAGGTTGCTTTCTCCACAATCCTACATCTATTTAGATTGGACTATTTATTCATAGAAATAAATATTGTTTAACCCTTTCCCTCATAGAAGCATCTCTTGACGCCATTACCAATACGACATACATTGACAATGTAGTCGCCAAACCAATGTTCATAACCCTTTCCCTCATAGAAGCATCTCTTGACGCCATTACCAATACGACATACATTGACAATGTAGTCGCCAAACCAATGTTCATAACCTTTCCCTCATAGAAGCATCTCTTGACGCCATTACCAATACGACATACATTGACAATGAGGTAGCCAAACCAATGTTCATAATAAAAGCCAGAATCTCATGTAGTCCCAGTAATATCTATGGAGGTGGGATAGATATGGCGACTACTTATCTACTGCATGATAGCTGACTGGCTGTCATTTGAATGGAGATATAATAGTATATTAACATAAATCTCTATGAAGGAAAGGGTTAAACTAACCCACTTTTATTTCCGTATTATATGCATCACAATCAACACATAATTATATGCATTGAATGAAGTAGAACATTTTTTTTCTATAACGAATATGCGATTTATGATAACTTTTCACAAAGAATGCGTTAAAATGTAAAAGGGTGATTGGTATAGAATAAAGTGGCAGTACCGTAGCCAGAGACAAATTTCAACCGAGGCAATCTAGGGGGTCCAGAGGCATGTTCCCCCTTAAAATTATTTAGGCGTATAATTATGTACTGACCTTTCAACTCTCTAGCAGTCAACATTTTTTACAGCAAAGGGATTTTTTTTTTTTGCTTTGGATATGTTAACCTCAGTGTGCCTCAGTGTGGCTACGGGCCTGCGTGGTTATTATGTATAGATTATATAACTATGTGTATTTCCGGGAAGGTGTAAGTGCAATTAGAAGTACTGTTTGAAATGTAAAAACATTCAATATGGGCCTCACTGCTGTAGGTATGGGGCCTCACTGCTGTAGGTATGGGGCCTCACTGCTGTAGGTATGGGGCCTCACTGCTGTAGGTATGGGACCTCACTGCTGTAGGTATGGGGCATCACTGCTGTAGGTATGGGGCCTCACTGCTGTAGGTATGGGGCCTCACTGCTGTAGGTATGGGGCCTCACTGCTGTAGGTATGGGGCCTCACTGCTGTAGGTATGGGGCCTCACTGCTGTAGG
>CM026401.1:2730927-2747086 GCA_014843695.1 Archivesica marissinica
CAAGCTGTAATAACAGATCCAAACCAATTTTCTGAATACGCCTGTGGCACTGCGATACAAATGAAAGGCTTAGAAATGAAAATTGTTGAGGAGTATGGTCAGATCGTCCCAACTGGTACACGAGGTGAGATATTAGCTCGATCGCCTGCCATGTTCAATGAATATTACAAGGATCCAGAGAAAACCAGAGCTGCAAAATCTGATGATAATTGGTTCAAAACAGACGACATGGGAAGAATGAACGAGAAAGGAGAGCTATTTGTTGAAGGTCGAAAGTCTAACGTTATCATTTGGGGAGCAATGAAAGTTGCCCCTGAAATGTTAGAACAAGTGATCAAAACTTTCCCCGGTGTCCAGTCTATTGTTGTCGTTCCGGTACCGGATGAGGTTTATCATCAAGTTGTTTGCGCATGTGTCGTCAAAACACCAGAAAGCGACATCACTGAAGAAAAGCTACGGGCATATTGTTCACAATTCGAAGTCGATAAGCCTGGCATATTTTCAGTATCTCCTAAGTTTTACTTGTTCGTAGAGAAGTTTCCAGAAACTCATATAGGAAAATTAGACAGAAAGGAGCTGCAATGTATTGCATCAGATCAGTTTAAGTGAATATGACATGGTCAACTTTTACATATATAGATACTATTATATTAGTATATCTTTATATTATGTAGTTAATGCCACAGTATCATATCTAAATCTAAACCAGATACGACATCTTACATGCACGGGCATATACTCAACACAATTCCCAATCGGTCACCTGGTGTTTTACAGTATTTGGAGTAAACTATAATAACCATATAATATCATTATTCATATGATCGTATTTGATGCATTTTATTACAGATCTCTGTGTAGTGAATTACTGTATAATCTGAGTATATTTATATTGTAGGAGTATACACAGACGGATCTGTAGTCCAGTGGTAACACGCTGGACTGGTAATCCAGCTAGGATCGCAGGTTCAATCCCACGTCTGACCCTAATAAAATTAACAGTCTTTCAGATGGGACTTTAAACCGAGGTCTCGTGTCGGTGCTTTACACCGTGCACGTAAAAGAACCAGAGGAGACTCTGGAATGGATCTCTCTCTGTATCATTGCACTATCCTCCAAAACATCTAAAATGACTAATCTCTTCGGGAAGCATCGCTCATATGGCAACAGGTAGCGACGATAAATAAACGTAAAACACACACTGTTGTTGTCTCCAAAGATTATATAACACCAGGTGACCGATTGGGAACTGTGTTGAGTGTATGTATATATATATATACAGAGAGAGACTTTCGCAAGGCTTTGATCACATACTTGTCATGTATAATTAATCAAAGTATCTAATAATTTCTTTGTTATTGTATTATTGTTTAACCCTTTCCCTCATAGAAGCACCCCCTGACGCCATTACCAATACGACATCAATTGACAATATAGTAGCCAAACCAATGCCCATAATAAAGGCCAGAATCTCATGTAGTTCCAGTAATATCTATGTAGGTGGGATATATATGGCCACTACTTATTCCTGATTCCTATGTTGCCATGTATGCTTATGTAACCCTAAATCCGCGCCCAACTAGATTATCATACCATTTGGTATATCGTACTATCCAATCCACCGCTGATTTCTATAAGTATTCCTGTTACCGAAGAACCATAGATCACTTGAAATCGCGCCTCCTTTACGCAGTGATACTACACCACCTCGAATTAT
Organism: Archivesica marissinica; assembly: GCA_014843695.1. Taxonomy (NCBI): domain Eukaryota; kingdom Metazoa; phylum Mollusca; class Bivalvia; order Venerida; family Vesicomyidae; genus Archivesica; species Archivesica marissinica. The sequence continues at coordinate 2,732,645 of CM026401.1, forward strand.
GTGCGGTTTCTATCTGATTTTAACATGACGTATGCATTATGTTCGTTATCCTTAACGTCACTAACAGTCTTGTCAGTGACGCCCAAAGGTCTAGGTTCCAAGCATGGGTTTGACTATCTTAGATAGTTTCGTTTAATAATATTTGATTGCAAATCAATAGTAAATTTGCCATGCAAAAAAAGATACAATACATAGTATGAAAATGCAAATGGTTTGGACTACAATCTTTAGCAACAGTAGGCAATTACTCGCATCAGTATCAGGGAGATAGATAGATATACATAAAGATATAACAAAGCGTGTTGAATTCCAAAAGTATCAATCTTATGAAATTATGAGTATTTGGACATTTCGTATAATAGACGGACGTATATAAATTTGATTAAATGTTAGAGGGCCATTTCCGATTCTTGGTAAGCATCCCAACAGAGCAAACCACGTGCGGGGCTACTGTATCAACCCAAAGTATAAATAAATTGAACTTGAAACAAAATTAATGCTGGCCAAGGCAAACAGCACATTTTCAAACGAAGTGCATTAAATGGATACTAGTACACACTTGCGGGTGCCCTATTAAAATACTCACATGTCCTACACAGCTGGTGTTCGTATCTTTAAGTATAAGGCTCCGAGCACGATGTAGCGATTGTACATACATTATCGAGTTGTCCTCTTCTAAATAGATAAATGCCAGTTTGGAGAGCGGAACACGCCCATTTCCTTAGCCGGGTATTAGGCTAGATCTTATCAGATTTCATGTTCGTGCATGTGCAATGCCAAGGTGCAATGTGGTCATGTCATAATTCAATGATTCGCCAGCCGAGTAGAGGCCTGTGCAATTCCGGTTTGCTTAAACATTTATATTCCAACCGTAAGCATAATTATATCATCACGTTACATTTTAGTGATGATTTTACATATAAAAAACAACTATTACAAATATACAACCATGTGGTTCGGGCATAGCTTCGTTCTATACTAGTATTTGATACGAAAAGTAAAGCTATACTGTATGTATACACATTCTATAGGACTGACACTGACAATTTGTTTCAAATGATGACGTAATTACCGACTAATGCTATACTGTATGTATACTAATTATATAGAACTGACCATTTGTTTCAAATGCTGACGTAATTACCGACTAATGCTATACTGTATGTATACACATTCTATAGGACTGACACTGACAATTTGTTTCAAATGATGACGTAATTACCGACTAATGCTATACTGTATGTATACTAATTATATAGAACTGACCATTTGTTTCAAATGCTGACGTAATTACCGACTAATGCTATACTGTATGTATACTAATTATATAGAACTGACCATTTGTTTCAAATGCTGACGTAATTACCGACTAATGCTATACTGTATGTATACTAATTATATAGAACTGACCATTTGTTTCAAATGCTGACGTAATTACCGACTAATGCTATACTGTATGTATACTAATTATATAGAACTGACCATTTGTTTCAAATGCTGACGTAATTACCGACTAATGCTATACTGTATGTATACTAATTATATAGAACTGACCATTTGTTTCAAATGCTGACGTAATTACCGACTAATGCTATACTGTATGTATACTAATTATATAGAACTGACCATTTGTTTCAAATGCTGACGTAATTACCGACTAATGCTATACTGTATGTATACTAATTATATAGAACTGACCATTTGTTTCAAATGCTGACGTAATTACCGACTAATGCTATACTGTATCTGTACTAATTATATAGGACTGACACTGACCATTTGTTTCAAATGATGACTTAATTACAGACTATGGTCAATCGGAGAGAAAATCGGTGAACACAAATCATGTTCTTAATGATTAGGTAATTACCGACTTCGGCGAGGCCCAGAGGAGCCATATGGACACAAACAATTATCCTAATGATGAAGAAGGCGCAGGTGACAGGATTTGAATGATATCATTTAGATCTCTAGTTCGACAACCACTGGATACAAAAGGGCTTATTATTGTGACGTATACAATTTTGAATTCTTCCCGCCAGTTCTTAATCTAAGAATGTGCGTTTTTTATTAAAAATGACAACTTTTTTCTCTGGTTCTTTCATTTTTTTGGCTAAATGTACTGCACTATAAAGCCATATTATTAATTTGCCAATGTATCGTAGTGCTATTTTAACAAACCACCACTGTATACGTATGCCGTGTGTTTAGTTGGTTTAGCAAACCACCACTGTATACGTATGTCGTGTGTTTAGTTGGTTTAGCAAACCACCACTGTATACGTATGTCGTGTATTTAGTTGGTTTAGCAAACCATCACTGTATACGTATGTCGTGTATTTAGTTGGTTTAGCAAACCATCACTGTATACGTATGCCGTGTGTTTAGTTTGTTTAGCAAACCATCACTGTATACGTATTCCGTGTGTTTAGTTGGTTTCTTTGTATTTGTGTTTAATGTTGCAACAAGTGGAACTCGGGATAGCGCAGTGGTAGCGCGTTCGCTTCAGGTGCGAAAGGTCTGGAGTTCGAGTCCCACTGGAGCCGTTACGATTGTGCCCTTAGACACGGCATTTAAATTCCACGTTGCCTCTTCTCTCTCCTTCGTGGCGGTGGATTCCACCAGGAATGAGGTCTCGAGCGTGATTAATATAAGTGTTAAGAACTTGTTTCTCAATCGAGCTAAAATAAATGTGTATATACTAAGTCGCACCAATAGCTTAGGACATGCTATGGCTATTCTCCAGCTATTATTGGTGGAAGAACACCCCAATTGCCCTTCTGAGCAGTATTTGATGCACGGACAATGCACGGACAATGCACGGACAGTGCACGGACAATGCACGGACAATGCACGGGACAATGCACGGGACAATGCACGGACAATGCACGGACAATGCACGGACAATGCAGGACAATGCACGGACAATGCACGGACAAGCACCCAGGTAGAACCTCCGACCTTCCGCTGGACAGCTTCCTCACGTGAATTAATTCGACACCGCAAGTGGAATTCGAACCTAAGGTGAGGGGCAAGTAATTTGAAGTTAACAACTATAACCACGGAGGTCATGGGTCACGTAGGTCATGGGTCACGGTTCATGAGTCACGGAGGTCCCACCTACACAGTTTACGGTGAATTTGTACATAGATATTAATTAATGTAGTTACATACTGGAAGTACATCACAAATAGAAATTTCACAACATCATATAATTCATTTGGGGATTTTTTTTATATCTTTATAATTTAGTATTGAAATGATGAAAAAAGACTGTACATTTACTAATGCTATCTGTTAATGTAGTTCTTAGAATATCTCGGAATACATTTCGCATTCTAAGTAAACATTTATGGAAGCTTTATACATATTCTGGGATCCAGGGATCGTATCTATCATTCACCGTCTGACACTAATAATATTATCAGTCTTTCAGATACCACTATATATAAAGCGAGGTCACGTGTATTTTGTTCTATACACCGGACATGTAAAAGAACCAGGGATGTTTCTGTAATTGTATGTGTGTATGTTCCATTAATGTCAAACCCATTGCGGGGACGTAGACATGTTTTCCAGGGCAAGCTTAGCCGACGTAAGTGGTTAACCAGTACTGAGCAATGTGTGTGAGGTGCCTTGCTCAATGACACTACATACATGACCTGACCGAGTATCGAACCCGGGATCGATCGATTCCAAATCCGACGCTCTACCACTGGACCACGGATGCCACTTTGGAAGAATACTTGTAGAGTCTCCTGCTATATATTGCAAACTCCTCTCAATAATAAAATGATTAATGTACTTCTGGAGCCCCAAAGAAATAGGCATATATTTCCTTATTTTATACTTTTCCATGCAAAACTGACATTTATCAATGCTATCAAATGTGTTTATTTCACAGTTCAGTTTGTGTTTAAGTTCTATGGAGGGGAAGGTTCTGATATGGCCAGTTGGTGAGCCGCAACGCTAGTTACATAATAGTTACCTGATTGCAGACGCCTTAACCACTAGGCCACGGAGACGGTACAATGTAATAAAATATCAAACGAAAGTTGTTAATCTCCAATTCATAAATACGAGAGTAGTTGATAACCTCAACACCTAAACCTAACTACTGACATTAACCCTTTCCCTCATAGAAGCACCTCTTGACGCCGTTACAAATACGACAGACATTGACAATGTAGTAGTCAAACTAATGTTCATAATAAAGGCCAGAATCTCATGTAGTCCCAGTAATATCTATGGAGGTGGGATAGATATGGCGACTAGTTATCCACTGCACGATAGCTAAATGGCTGTCGTTTGTATGGCGATATAATAGTATATTAACCTAAATCTCTATAAAGGAAAGGGTTAAAACAAAATAGATCTGAGTTTATCTTGAAATGCATGTTCAAACATCAACTTCATCAATGTATCTCTAGATCGGTTATTTGGATCGACACGGGTCTCTAATAGCCTCTGACTAGCACAAGTTCATCGATAGATAGACACTGCAAGGTATCGATATTCCTGTCAAATCAGAGGAGGTACGGTGCAATACGGTTTTTATACATTTTCCAAGCAGCTGCTGAATCCAAAATGGCGTCGTAAAACAAGACATAAATTTGCAAGTAAACTATAGTTATTTAGGATCATACGATATATATATTCGTTCGAGCAGTCTGGTATTTTCGGGTGATATAGTTTCTAAATATTTTCTAGTGTACAGAAGAATGATCAGTGTTTGCCTCAACTTAGTGCAGTAGGTTTTTAATAGACACTCTAAATTCTAATCGAGCTTTACGGTAACGAGAATTGAGATGAAAGTGTTGATAGCGAGCTCTAATCGAGCTTTGCGTAACGCGAATTGAGATGAAAGTGTTGATAGCGAGCTCTAAATCTAATCGAGCTTTACGGTAACGAGAATTGAGATGAAAGTGTTTATAGTGAGCTGTAAGCGAGCTTTACGTAGCGCAAATTGCGGTAACTGGAATTACCGGAAACCTCTTATTTACCGAAAACCACTGTAATTCACTATATAATAACATAAATAAGTGTTTGTTCTGTGATAAATGGTTTGTTTACTATATTATGAGATATATATGCACTAATTAAAAACTATTTGTGTGAAATAAAATGAGTTATTATCCTCTTGTTTGGTGTTTAATTCCAAATTCAGATCGACTGAAATTTACCGGAAAACACTCGCAGTTACGAACGGACAGTACTAATAGTCTGTTCCTCACAAATAATAGATAATAATAGTATCTTAGGCATGGCATATAATTACTATAATGATTAAATATTGTGTTTCAAATATGATGCTGTCTGATGTAGATAGTGTTATTATTCCAGATATATTACCGGAAAACACATTCGTTGACTCGATTTACCGGAAAACACCTTCGCTGACTCGATGTTCGTGTGTGTACAGTATATTATATAATCGTTTGTGTGTGTACAGTATATTATATAATAGTCTTTTCCTCACAAATAATAGATAATAATAGTATCTTAGGCATGGCATATAATTACTATAATGATTAAATATTGTGTTTCAAATATGATGCTGTCTGGTGTAGATAGTATTATTATTCCAGATTAGCGTGATATATTACCGGAAAACACATTCATTGACTCGATTTACCGGAAAACACCATCGCTGACTCGATGTCCGTGATTTACCGGAAAACACGTCAGGGGAATATACCGAAAACCATTTTGTATAAAATTATATTTGTAACGAGATGTCAGTGATTTATAGGAAAAACACATGTGTGTGTACAGTATATGTATGCAAGGCCAGTCATAATCGGCCAGTCATACTCGTCAGGGGGATATACCAACAAACATTTGTAATATACTAGATGTTTGTGTATGTCATTATATCAATGATTTACCGGAAAACACGTAAAATGCGTAAGGCATTTCACATGCATGCCAATTTTCACAAACTCTTAGTTATAAATGTTAATTAAATTTCACAATGATATCAATTATGTAATCCAATTAATTAATAGCAGCGCCGACTCAATGTGTAATTCCGTATATCAGTGTAGATCAGCTTGTGACCAGTGTAGATCATGATCATTGATCTACACTGTTCGCTAGCTGACCAGTAGTCACTGTTCGCTAGCGTATGGAGTGCTATCAGCAGAAAGGGTTCATTTAAAATACAACAAATCACATATGGAATATAATTAGTTTATAATTGTTTTACAATACAATAATACAATTTAAACAACATATCCAGTCCCTAGCTATAATAAACAAGCACGAATGGCATAGAACATTTTCTCCAGTCCCTTGTTATTAAAATGTACCATATCCTTGTCGTAGTCCTTGGGAAAACGTATCCGGTTTAAGTTAATATTATGCACTTTCAGCTTAGCAATAAGTTTGTTAATTTTATGTCGCTGTGCATTGAACGACTTCTTTGTTAGGTGGCAGTCTTTGATGAAACGTCCACGTTCGCTTATTGACACACAATAAATCGCAGTACAACCGGTACTCTCAATTGTTAATATAATGTTTTCTAACCACCTTGCGATTTCTTTCGGCGAAGACGCTGAATGTATGTCGTTTCCACCAAGGTTTATGATGACGATGTCTGGTCGAAATCGTAGTAGTTGGTCGAGAAGTCCATAATAATTATTATACCATGCCTAAGATTTACAGGGGTTTCCGGTATTTCGGTGGTTTTCGGTAAATAAGAGGTTTCCGGTAATTCCAGTGACCCCGCGAATTGAGATGAAAGTGTTGATAGCGAGCTTTACGTACTGCGAATTGAGATGAAAGTGTTGATAATGAACTCTACGGTAACTAGTCCTATAAATAAGACCTCTACAGTACATAAATTATTTTTTTCTATTATTTCGAGGTCTTATCGTTAAAGCTCATTTTCGCATAGCACTTTCCGCCCTGATCCGATGGCGAGATTTCTGTGTGCATTGGTGTAAAATATATTGTCTAAACATTGTGCATATCATTTAGTTGTTTGAAGTCAACAGGTGAGATTCTCCCATTTTTTCTGCGCAGTATTCACAAAAGAAATATATTTAGTACATTTCATACGTATGAACAATTGGATATTAAACAAAATCTTATTTGGTTCACCGTAATGGCACGGAGATAAATCGTGTAAACATTTTCATATAATTATTTCTATTTTTGTTTTTCGCAATAATCAAATATTCAAAATGGACGATTTGGAATGGCGAAACTCTGTCATGAAATTTAAACGTTGATTTCTTGTATAATATTGTGTCAAGAGACTGTGCAGAATTCAAACAACGGTATGTGTGTTGATCTTGTTAACAATTTTAATTAATAAAAACGACTTTTTAGAATATAAAATATGCTACGCGTAATTGAGGTTTAGCGTAGAAAAATGCCTGGATAGTAAAATGTCACATTTTTCAAGTCTAAATATTTGGACTATACGGTAACCCGAATTGAGATGAAAGTGTTGATAGTGAGCTCTAAGCGAGCTTTACGGTAGCGCAGATTGAGATGAAAGTGTTGATATGTTATCTAATTTTAAATATACGTTGACCTAGAAGTTGAAATGTGGGAGAATATTTAATTGGTATATTTTCCACAATCCCACAATCTTTTAATATTTTTAGCCGTATGCCATAACGGTTTTCAGACCTAAGCCGGTTTGTGAATATCAGGCCTGCCATAATTTAATTGAGCCAAATGCCCAAGATTTTTGAAATCACAAAAATTAACAAAGATAATTCGAATTGATAAAGTTTAGCGCACGGTGAACAATAAGCCAAAAGAGTAAAGTTTCTGTTGCAGCATATGCAGCAGTATGGGTTTACACAGACTTACAGACTTACAGAAAAATGTAATAATAGCGATATTAAATCTTACCTGGTTTTAACCCATTTCATTCTGGATATATTTAAAGGCTTTTGCAAACAACATAGATCCAGATCAGCCGCAGCGTGACGCTGTGTGCTGATCAGGATCTATGTTGTTTGCTACATAGCCAAGTGTCTTAGCAAGATCATCTGAATAGCAAACAGCATAGAGCCTGATCAGACGGCACATTCCGTGGCGGTTGATCTGGCTCTATGTTCTTTGCAAATACTGTTTGAACGGTATCCCGAATGAAATGGGTTAAGCAATAAATTAGAATAGATTTTAATGCAACAACATTTCCACTCATAATCTGTTGTAAACCTGCTGTTGTAATCTTGCTGTTGTAAACCTGCTGTTGTAAACCTGCTGTTGTAAACTTGCTGTTGTAAACTTGCTGTTGTAAACCTGCTGTTGTAAACCTGCTGTTGTAAACTTGCTGTTGTAAACCTGCTGTTGTAAACCTGCTGTTGTAAACCTGCTGTTGTAAACCTGCTGTTGTAAACCTGCTGTTGTAAACAGTTGTAAACCTGCTGTTGTAAACCTGCTGTTGTAAACCTGCTGTTGTAAACCTGCTGTTGTAAACTTGCTGTTGGAATCATAACACAACCTTGACATTGACAGATGTTTACAACTTTCGCAGTGTTCTGATTTTGCGCAACTACTACTGCTTCCGGTCCAGTGTTTCCACCGTGTACAACCTGCTACTGCTTCCGGTCCAGTGCTTCCACCTTGTACAACCTGCTACTGCTTCCGGTCCAGTGTTTCCACCGTGTACAATCTGCTACTGCTTCCGGTCCAGTACTTCCACTGTGTACAACCTGCTACTGCTTCCGGTCCAGTGTTTCCACCGTGTACAATCTGCTACTGCTTCCGGTCCAGTGTTTCCACCGTGTACAACCTGCTACTGCTTCCGGTCCAGTGCTTCCACCGTGTACAACCTGCTACTGCTTCCGGTCCAGTGCTTCCACCATGTACAACCTGCTACTGCTTCCGCTCCAGTGCTTCCACCGTGTACAACCTGCTACTGCTTCCGGTCCAGTGTTTCCACCATGTACAACCTGCTACTGCTTCCGGTCCAGTGCTTCCACCGTGTACAACTTGCTACTGCTTCCGCTCCAGTGCTTCCACCGTGTACAACCTGCTACTGCTTCCGGTCCAGTGTTTCCACCGTGTACAACCTGCTACTGCTTCCGGTCCAGTGTTTCCACCATGTACAACCTGCTACTGCTTCCGCTCCAGTGCTTCCACCGTGTACAACCTGCTACTGCTTCCGGTCCAGTGTTTCCACCATGTACAACCTGCTACTGCTTCCGGTCCAGTGCTTCCACCGTGTACAACTTGCTACTGCTTCCGCTCCAGTGCTTCCACCGTGTACAACCTGCTACTGCTTCCGGTCCAGTGCTTCCACCGTGTACAATCTGCTACTGCTTCTGGTCCAGTGCTTCCACCTTGTACAACCTGCTACTGGTCCAGTGTTTCCACCGTGTACAACCTGCTACTGGTCCAGTGCTTCCACTGTGTACAATCTGCTGCTGCTTCCGGTCCAGTGCTTCCACCTTGTACAACCTGCTACTGCTTCCGGTCCAGTGCTTCCACCATGTACAATCTGCTACTGCTTCCGGTCCAGTGCTTCCACCGTGTACAACCTGCTACTGCTTCCGGTCCAGTGCTTCCACCATGTACAACCTGCTACTGCTTCCGGTCCAGTGCTTCCACCATGTACAACCTGCTACTGCTTCCGGTCCAGTGCTTCCACCGTGTACAATCTGTTACTGCTTCTGGTCCAGTGCTTCCACCTTGTACAACCTGCTACTGTTTCCGGTCCAGTGCTTCCACCGTGTACAATCTGCTACTGCTTCTGGTCCAGTGCTTCCACCTTGTACAACCTGCTACTGCTTCCGGTCCAGTGGTTCCACCTTGTACAACCTGCTACTGCTTCTGGTTCACTGCTTCCACCATGTTCAACCTGCTATTGCTTCCGGTCCAGTGCTTCCACCTTGTACAACCTGCTACTGCTTCTGGTCCACTGCTTCCACCATGTACAACCTGCTATTGCTTCCAGTCCAGTGCTTCCACCTTGTACAACCTGCTATTGCTTCTGGTCCAGTGCTTCCATCGTATACAACCTGCTATTGCTTCCGGTCCAGTGCTTCCATCGTGTACAACCTGCTATTGCTTCCGGTCCAGTGCTTCCACCGTGTACAACCTGCTACTGGTCCAGTGCTTCCACCGTGTACAACCTGCTACTGGTCCAGTGCTTCCACCGTGTACAACCTGCTATTGCTTCCGGTCCAGTGCTTCCACCATGTACAACCTGCTTCCGGTCCAGTGCTTCCACCGTGTACAACCTGCTTCCGGTCCAGTGCTTCCACCGTGTACAACCTGCTACTGCTTCCGGTCCAGTGCTTCCACCTTGTACAACCTGCTATTGCTTCTGGTCCAGTGCTTCCATTGTATACAACCTGCTATTGCTTTCGGTCCAGTGCTTCCACCGTGTACAACCTGCTATTGCTTCCGGTCCAGTGCCTCCACCATGTACAACCTGCTATTGCTTCCGGTCCAGTGCTTCCACCTTGTACAAACTGCTACTGCTTCCGGTCCAGTGCTTCCACCGTGTACATGACCACATTTACGCTTTATCTGCGCCAACACGAGTGATTAAACTTGCTTCACAATCGTAAAATAAATAATGTTTTAAGCATTTTTGAAGACCCATGGGTGGCGTTAGCAAACATGTTTTACTGTGTGTTTCTTACTTTGTTTCAGACAGAGGGTAGAATTCCGAACATTATATTCTGATTTAATACTGCATCAGTGGCAACACCATGGCAACCAAAATGCATCACAAGTAAGTTAAACTATATTGTAAGTTGTGAGTACCATGTATGTTACCCCGTTTAAAGTTTTTTACCAGAGTTCATTCTATGTCAGGATTTTTGGGAGAAATGAGAAAGCGTGCGATCGCGTCTTTAAATTCTGTTATTTAATAAATTTCAACAAAATATGGTTAAAATGCACAGAATGACCATTAAATACAACATTTGAATAGAAGGAGTGCTTTATAATGGGCCATTATATCTTACTGGACAATATTTTGTATGAAAATTGTAAAAAATAAAAAAAAAATATGAAGAAATGAGGCCTCCAGAGGGCAAAGTCACGGTTCCTAGGGCGAAGTCGCCCACATCGCCCTCTAGAATGATTCCTGTTTTTACCCCATATTCTGTTTTGTGCCCCCCCCAATCCGATCCTCCCTGTAAACTGTAGAATCCGACTTAGTCAGGATCTCTGTAACAGATGTAGCACGTCCTCTGCTCTCCCTCACCCTAATCAAAGGTAACATTTTCAAAACAAGTGTTTTTGAAAGTGCGTGTGACCAGTAGAATAAAACGAATTTGACTCTAATAATGATGAATCAAATGGTGTGTGTGTTAAAGCGACACTACATCAGTGAAAACGCAAATTTATACAGAATGTAATTTCCTATTATATGGTATCATTTTCCCCCCAAATATTTGCGGGTATTTCAATTAATAAACAAGCGTCGTATATGAGGTTTGTTGACATAACAAAATAATGTAAACAGGGTCGACATACATGCATAATGCAACCTGTGTGTCCCGAATAACGAGATTTATGGTACTCATTTACCGTTATATCTCACCCTTTGTGGCAGTGCATAGTTTTTTTTGTTTGTTACTAATACGATTTAAAATATCTCGAAGTGACAGTAGCATGCACTTGGTATAGACTACAATAATAAATAAACATCAATTCAGGAGAGTAGCTGACCATTATATGAAATCCTACTTTCACTTTTGAGAGTTTGTATGTACCACAAAAACACTGTTTATGTATAGAAAGTTGGTGTTCGAATTATTTCTGAAGAATTTGTAGTAGCAATGCTATTTATACGTAAAAAAGCATTTTTGGGGCTTTTTGCGATGTAATGTCGCTTTAAAGATCACTTGAAATACTGTGGAGTTTGCAATTCGGTAATATTTGTCAAGTCTATGATGACTTGTATAGTTCATTGTTTTAAACATTTCAGAAACCTGGGGAAGGCTGGACTCCGAGTGTCCGTTGTGGGACTCGGTATGTATCAAACTACGTTTTTTACCAGGGTGCGCCCTCCCTCCAGCACCCAGCGATATATTATCTCTGGCTGGTTAGATTTATTGCTACAAGTTTGAATCCCAGCCTGCTGTGTCATTGAGCCAGACACATCATACATTTAGCCAGGTGTTAGCCCGTAACCTGCCGAATAAATTGGACGGAATATGCAAACAACATAGATCCAGATCAGCCGCTTCATAGCGCCACATCTGATCAAGATCTATGTTGTTTGCTAATCAGACAAGTGTTTTAGCTCCACTAGTAAATAGCATAGAGCCTGATCAGACAGCACAGAATGTGTTAATCTGTTTCTATGCTGTTTGCAAAAGCGACTTTAGTCGTGATTGGCAGGTTAAGGGATTAGCTAAACATTCAAAACACTTAGGAGAATTTACCGTCCATGCTCGCCTATAAGACGAGTTTTTTGCCACCAGATTATGGCCTCAAAGTGAGTGCTAAAATAAAAAAGTGAAAAAATATTTGTTTAATTATTTTTTGTTTTAATATTTTATTTTAATTTGTTTAACCCTTTCAACACCAAGTAACTGACATGGACTGGTCCATGATATTTTTAGACCAATAAATTAATAACAAAATTACATTTGGATCAGTTCATTTATCAAAATCACAGGGATTCGGCACGTTTGGGGGTACTAGTATATATATTTAAGTACAGGGATTCTACTCTGTGGGACGTCAGATTTCGCATCGATCAGTAAAATGGCCCTATCTGAAACAATGTTATACAAATCTGTCCAAATACAACGTCTATCCCGAGTCTTTATATTGTTCTTCAAATAAAACACAACTTTAAGCTGCATGCATGTATACTTTGCAAACAATTGCCACATACATTGGCCATAGCAGGTCACATTTCCATACTAGGACACGGGTTCTGTCAGCAACAAAAAAAAATCTTCGACGGGAGAGTTTTAACTGTGAATAACATTATCAATAAAATGTGTTTACACTAACGTGTAGGTTTATTCGGCAATAATGTACGTCAAAAAGAGATTTCGTAGCATTTTCAATTTGTTTTGAAAATTTCTATAGCGGCGCAATTCGCGTTGAAACGAGCGTTCTGATTGGATTATTAGAATGTAACAAGATGTTTTTTTATATAGGAAGAATAATCATAATCCAATCAGAACGCTCGTTTCAACGCTCGTTTCAATGCGAATTGCTCCGCTTTAGAAATTTTCAAAACAAATTGAAAATGCTACGAAATCTCTTTTTGACGTACATTTTTGCCGAATAAACCTATGGCCAATGTCTGTGGCAATTGTTTGCAAAGTATACATGCATGCAGCTTAAAGTTGTGTTTTATTTGAAGAACAATATAAAGACTCGGGATAGGCGTTATATTCGGATAGATGTGTACAAAATTGTTTCAGATAGGGCCATTTTACTGATCGATGCGAAATCTGACATCCAACAGAGTAGAATCCCTGTACTTAAATATATATACTAGTACCCCCAAACGTGCCGAATCCCTGTGATCAAAATGGGTAAAAAAAATTCTAAAAATACCGTAGTTATATTACTTGAAAAAAGTGCAGATCCTGATGAGACGGCTCGTCACGAGCCGGCTCATCTGGATCTACACTTTTTTGTAAGCCAATTTAGAGGTCTGTGGTGTTGAAAGGGTTAAGCTAAACTATTGCATGTAATGAGCGACATCACTGATTCTTCTATTACCTCCCTTGGCAGATAAAGTCCTGAAATGTGTATTGGTCCTTTCAGTTGGAATCCTTTGTTTTTACTGTTGTTCTGTGGTGGAAAGGGTTAATGGTATCCATAATTATGTTTATGATCTGGCACTGAACAAATATTCTTCATCTTGCACTGACCAAACATGCAATTTATACTTTTGTCTTGTGTCCGTTTGATCAAACCGTCTTATATGCGAGTGCATGCCAAAACCCACAGATTACAGGACCAAAGTGGGTGGGGGGGGGCTGTCGTCTGATAGGCGAGATTGCCTTATATGCGAGTATGGCCAGTAAAGTTTATAGTTTAGCAGGTGCCTCCGGCGGATAATCGAGAGGTTAGTTTATACAAATTTATTTTAGCTCGATTGCGAAACAAGTTATGTCAACTTATATTAATCACTCTCGAGACCTCATTCCTGATGGAATCCATCGCCACGAGGGAGAGAGAAGAGGCAACGTGGAATTTATATGCCTTTTCCTAAGGGCACAATCGTAACGGCTCCAGCGGGGCTCGAACTCCGGACCTTTCGCACCTGAAGCGAACGTGCATCCACTGCGCTATCACGACTTCCACTTGTTATTAACTTGTTGTGTTGCTTGAACCTTACCCCGTCCACTTGTCAAAATCTGTCCTGGGTTGTGCTACAGTTTTCCCCCCCCCCCTGGATATTGCTCTGCTGTAAGACCCCCCCCCCTGGATATTGCTCTGCTGTAAGACCCCCCCTTGGATATTGCTCTGCTGTAAGACCCCCCCC
>CM026401.1:2748086-2797109 GCA_014843695.1 Archivesica marissinica
GATATTGCTCTGCTGTAAGACCCCCTGGATATTTCTCTGCTGTAAGACCCCCCCTGGCTAGTGGTTTAGGTGTAGAGAGTTGAAATATTCAAATTATTGATTAATACAGGTACCCAAAAGTATTGAGAATGCAGACTTTGGCATCTTAAGATTTCAGGGGGGGGGGTGGGGCTTGTCATATTCGTCCCAAAATAATGTTCAGATCTTTTCACAAATGCTCACAATCTCATGCCTGGTTGTGAGTGTGAATGCTGCCAGATGACCTTACTGCAGTCATAGCTAGGATACACTGAGATATTATAAGGAGTGTTTTCTTAGAATGTTCTGCACATTGAGATATTCTAAGGAGTGTTTGCTTAGAATGTTCTGCACATTGAGATATTCTAAGTAGTGTTTATTTAGAATGTGCCTCAAAATGTTGTTTATATGAATGTGTGGTCTTATTTGACATTAAATGTACATGTCTGTAATAATGTTGAGATAATATTGTACCGCGATGTGGGTGACGTGAATAGCGTTGTGATAGCGCAGTGGTAGAGCTTTCCCTCCAGGTGCGAAAGGCCCAACTGGAGCCATTACGATTGTGCCCTTAGGCTATACATCAGGCTACAATAAATTTGTATAAACTAAGTCTTGAGAGTGATTAATATAAGTTGTAGGAACTTGTTTCGCAATCAAGCTAACTAAATTTGTAGAAACTAAATGAATAATGTTGTTTACAGGTACGTGGGTCACGTTTGGTGCACAGACTTCTGATGAGGTTCGTCGTAGTATTTTATTGTTATTAGATGTTCAAGTATAATGTTTAGCAGTTGCTGAGTAAAACCTCAGTATTAGTTCACTTAGAATGTGTAGCACACTGAGATATTCTAAGGAATGTGTTACTTAGGATGTGTTGCACACTGCGATATTCTAAGGAATGTTCACTAATAATGTGTTGCACACTGAGATATTCTATGGAGTGTTTACTTAGGATGTGCTGCACACTGAGATATTCTATGGAGTGTTTTCTTAGAATGTGCTGTACACTGAGATATTCTAAGGAATGTTTACTTAGTATGTACTGTACACTGAGATATTCTAAGGAATGTTTACTTAGTATGTGCTGCACACTGAGATATTCTAAGGAATGTTTGCTTAGAATGTGCTGCACACTGAGATATTCTTGGAAATGTTTACTTAGGATGTGCTGCACACTGAGATAGTCTAAGGAATGTTTGCTTAGAATGTGCTGCACACTGAGATATTCTAAGGAATGTTTACTTAGGATGTGCTGCACACTGAGATATTCTAAGGAATGTTTGCTTAGGATGTGATGCACACTGAGATATTCTAAGGATTGATTGCTTAAAATGTGCTGCACACTGAGATATTATATGGAATGTTTACTTTGAATGTTGCACACTGAGATATTCTAAGGAATGTGTTTACTTAGGATGTGATGCACACTGAGATATTCTAAGGAATGTGTTTACTTAGAATGTGCTGCACACTGAGATATTCTAAGGAATGTTTGCTTAGAATGTGCTGCACACTGATATATTCTTGGAAATGTTTACTTAGAATGTGCTGCAAACTGAGATATTCTAAGGAATGTTTGCTTAGGATGTGTTGCACACTGAGATATTCTAAGGAATGTATACTTAGAATGTGCTGCACACTGAGATATTCTAAGGAATGTATACTTAGGATGTGTTGCACACTGAGATATTCTAAGGAATGTTTGCTTAAAATGTGCTGCACACTGAGATATTCTAAGGAATGTTTGCTTAGGATGTGATGCACACTGAGATATTCTAAGGATTGATTGCTTAAAATGTGCTGCACACTGAGATATTATATGGAATGTTTACTTTGAATGTTGCACACTGAGATATTCTAAGGAATGTGTTTACTTAGGATGTTATGCACACTGAGATATTCTAAGGAATGTGTTTACTTAGAATGTGCTGCACACTGAGATATTCTAAGGAATGTTTAATACTATGATTTAGGAAGTGACTGATATTGTTCGTATTGATCATCGTAACTTATTTTCATCATCATTTGCAGACTGCTGAGGAGATATTGACACTTGCGTATGATAGTGGAATCAATTTCTTTGATACAGCCGAGATTTATGCTGCGGGCAAGTACGTATTACCATCTGAATAGTCGCATATCTCATACAGTCAGACGTTGATGTTTTAACGTATACATTTAGTAGTGTTTCCTCCATATAGAAAAAGGGGCAGGGCGCAGGGTGCAGGTAGAAAAAAAAAGCGCATTTATTTCATGTTGCCTGTCCTCAAATAGGGCAAATTTAACAAAGTCTCACTCATATTATTATGAGTACAAAACATTTTGAGGACGAATCAATTTTGCAACCTAGTGCGTGTTACAATTCAAAATATATTATAGTTCATGACAGTGGTGCGTTTTCCGAGAATTATCTAAACAAAAATGATAAACTCAAATCTATTTTGTTTTAACCCATTCAACACCAAGTAAATGACATGGACTGGTCCATGATATTCTTAGACCAATAAATTAATAAGGAAATTTACATTTGGACCAGTTCATTTATCAAAATGGGTAATTGTGTCTAAAAATAGTGATATTACTGGCAAAAAGTGCAGATCCTGATGAGACGGCTCGTCACGAGCCGGCTCATCTGGATCTACACTTTTTGTAAGCCTATTTAGAGGTCTGTGGTGTTGAAAGGGTTAATGTCAGTAGTTAGGTTTAGGTGTTGAGGTTATCAACTACTCTCGTATTTATGAATTGGAGATTAACAACTTTAGTTTGATATTTTATTATATTTTACCGTCTCCGTGGCCTAGTGGTTAAGGCGTCCGCCTACGGAGCGGGAGGTCGAAGGTTCCAACCTCGTCAGGGGTTCATTCTGATATGGCTGATTGGTGAGCCGCCAGCTAGTTTAATAATGGTTGCCGATTGCCTATCAGCCAGGCACCTGGTCTACAAGCATAGGATTCGGGAAGAACTGATATTCATAAGAAGTGTCTCATTAAGTCAGAAATGGCTGGCCCTTTAAATAGGGGTGACACTATAATAAACAAGCACTTTACTCTTTTACTTATATTATATTTAAGATACAATACAAACGTATGTACAAACATGTTAATGAACTATGTACGATAATTGATAAATGGCAGAATTAAGCAATTCATCAAATCTAAGTAACTAAATATGTTAATTTACTGTAGTGCGCAACTCATTTGTGTACCTTAACATCCAATATTAAAGTTGGGGTTTTATTTATTTTTACAACTATTGAGAAACAAGTTTTAGCAACTCATATTAATCACTCATTGGCACGGATACAAGACTATGTGTCGTCCTTTATGTGAGGAAGCCAGAGTATGCAGAGAAAACCGGTCCAATCTCGTGACCACTGCCGTGCCATCTCGCATACTTTACATGCAGAGGATTGAACCACGATTGTACTAGTGAAAGTCCTTGACTTCAAGTCACTTGCCTCTCACAGCTGTAGGTTTGAATCCCACTCGTGAGGATCTATCCAGCTGGCTTGCAGATGGTCAGTGGTTCTGTGCGGTGCCCGTCCGTGCCTGAAGCACAGCAAGTAGGAGCATCCAGGGTCTTCCGCCACCAATAATAGCTGGAGTTTAGAACACGCGGCGCAGGCGGCTCCCAGCTGAACAAATGACATGAATACATACATATACTCAATATTGTGTTATCTTAACCTATTATTGGTGGCTTTCGTGGTTGAGTGGTTAAGTCTGTTGACTTCAAATCACCTGTCCCTCGACACAGGGGGTATCGAATTGTTTCAAGTGAGGAAGCTATCCAGCTGGCTTACGGAAGGTTGGTGGTTGTGCCCGGGTGCAAGTCCAGCTGGCTTACAGAAGGTTGGTGGTTGTGCCCGGTGCAAGTCCAGCTGGCCTATGGAAGGTTGGTGGTTGTGCCCTGGTGCAAGTCCAGCTGGCTTACAGAAGGTTGGTGGTTGTGCCCGGGTGCAAGTCTGTACCAGAAATACTGCTCGGAGAGGCACATGAGGTAATCTTCCAGAAATAATAGCCGGAGAGTCGCCATGTTATCTAAACTGTTGGTTCAAGGGACTTTAAACACCCCCCCCCAAAAAAAAATTAGGTGACAAGCCAATGTGCTAACAGACGTCCCAGTGGGTCAATGCTGCAGAATGGAGAGCGGGAAGACAAGAACTTGTTTTATACATCCTGCTGGTAATTATCATTTGCCTTGCAGAATTCATTTTACTGACCAGATTGCCATGAGGTAAGCAGGGAGAGCCACATGCATGTATGGCAGTGTTTGGTTTGTATACTGCTCAAAATAGTCACAACAAGTAGGTAGAATGGGAAATCAATAATTCTGGCCTAGTTTAAACACATTTATTTTAGCTCGATTGAGAAACAAGTTCCTACAACTTTATATCAATCACTCTCGAGACCTCATTCCTGATGGAATCCATCGCCACGAGGGATAGAGGAGAGGCATGTGGAATTCATTTGGCTTGAGTGTATAGTAAATTACATACATGTAGGTAAATGAACATTAAATACTTCTGGCTTGATTGCAGAGTGAATCACACATTGGTAAATGAAAAGTAAATACCTCTTGCTTGAGTGCATCACACATCGGTAAATGAAAATTAAATACTTCTTGCTTGAGTGCATCACACATTGGTAAATGAAAATTAAATACTTCTTGCTTGAGTGCATCACACATCGGTAAATGAAAATTAAATACTTCTTGCTTGAGTGCATCACACATTGGTAAAAACCAAAATAAATACACTGGCTTAATTTGGTAATATTTCAGATACATTATTGGCAAGGAATAGCCATTTTACTATTCAAATATTTTGTTGGGAAAGTATTCGAATATTCGATTTATTCCATATAATTCTATCAAAAACTCAAAATCTTATAAACATTCCCAAATTAATCTACTTTCTGTTTTACACATATATTTTAAAGGAATGTTCTCATCTATAACAGTTTTGACATCATATTTAAACACTACCTACCTTAGCACCTACTGTAATTATCCGATTACATGGCAGAGTGTCGTTTAACACCTGCCATGGATGCGACCACAATTTATTCACACATTCTGGGACAATTTCTTTTGTATTGGAAGGTTTTATGATTGTTTCAAAAGAAAACAACGTATCTGACAGTTTGTTTCATATTTGCAAATTATATACCGATAATATTTTTTCCAAATATTCGAATACTGGAGCAGTGTTTGGATATTCGGCCGTTCAAGCGAATATTCGTTGACATCCCTACATTGTATACATGTAAACAATGTTACAAAGATTGAAACAAATAAGTAAATAGGAAATAGGGCGGACCAAAACAGTCTTGTATTGCACTGATGTAGGTGGAATTAATAGCAACTTCTTAGATTACCATTAACAAATCCATGGCCCCGAGGTTATAAAACTTTTCTCGGATCTCAAACTCTAGCTCAAGGAATTTGATTGGTTGAGTCTGAGTTTTACACCCAACAGAACCAATCAGAAGCTTGAGTCCGAGTTTGAGATTGGAGAAAAGTTTTATAACCTCGGGGGCCATGTCGTTAATATAGAGAATATTAAGTTACTGTCCTATAAATATAGATTTATTAGGCAAGTTGGAGATAATGTACATGGCGAGGCTGTGCCGAGCATTATTTTATACAAATTCATTTTAGCTCAATTGCAACTTCTTGTACATGCAACTTATATTAACTCTTTCACCGCCAATGTCGCATAAAAGCGACTTTGTAAAAATGTAGAGAACCCGATCGGACAGAACAGAACATGCTGTCTGATCAGGCTATATGCTGATTGCTCTTCAGACAGTGGAGCTGATGCACCTGTCCGAATAGCAAACAACATAGATCCTGATCAGAACGCCGCGGCTGATATGGATCTATGTTGTTTGCACATGCTCTGAATTTATTCGGTGCTGAAAGAGTTAATCACTCTCGAGACCTCATTCATGATGTAATTCATCGCCCTGACGGAGATAGAAGAGGCAATGCGGAATTTAAATGCCTTGCCTAAGGGTACAATCGTAACGGCTCCAGCTGGGCTCGAACTCCGGACATTTCACACCTGAAGTGATCGCGCTACCACTGCGCTATCACGACTACCGAGTGTTGTATTTGATTTGGAAGGATTGTATAAATTTGAATTGTGTAAAAAATATTTTCACTCATATAATGCCATAACTTATCAGTTTCCATGGTGACCATAAAATAATTTGTTGTCATTAATTCACTCGATATGGTCATATAAGTATGATGATGCATTATGAGAGGGTTTTGAATTTGATAAATTTAATAGCAAAATTTCCTTTAACCTCCTTTGCCTGCTGAGTAAATAAACTCACATTTGAAAACAACATAGATCCAGATCAGGATCTATGTTGTTTGCTATTCAGCCAAGTGGTTTAACTCCATTATCCGAATAGCAAACAGCATAGATCCAGATCAGACTGCATGTTCTGTGCGTTCTGTGTCGTCTGATCAGGCGCTATGCTGTTTGCAAAAGTGTGCGAAGGGTTAATGAGTGTTCATCCATTCCTTGGGAATGTTTTAAAGCCATAATTATAATCATTTATACATGTGTGTACTGCACAGGCAGCTGATTATTACAATTTAAATTACGATTTAAATTAACATTTGCAAATTCCTCCCTTTAAATTAAGCTTTGTGAATTATCTCCCCTTTATTTTATTTTAAATTTTGTATATTCTCTCCCTTTAAATTATGCTTTGTGAATTATTTCCCTTTATTTAAATTTTTTAAAATTATATCCTTTTAAATTAACTGTTGTAAATTATCTCCCATTGTTTGATTTATTGTAAAATGATCTCCCTTTAAATTAAAATTTGTAAATTATCTACCTTTATTTGAATTATTGTATATTTTCTCCTTTTAAATTAAGTTTTGTAAATTATCTCCCTTTAGATAAAACCCATCAATAACATTACAAACATTGGTTTGCCTAAGTTAGCACAGTTATTAATTTACGTTAGCACAGAAATTAAGTTTTATTATTTCCAATTAAAAAAGAAAAACTTTCATTTGAACAATTTCAGCAAAGACTATTTTGAGCAGTAAACTTGGTTGTTTCTTTCTGAGCAGATGGTTATTTAGAATTCTAATCAGCATGTTACAATTTATACTGTTATAAATGTGTTCACCTCACTATAACTGGAAGTTTTAATTACAGGGTGGGAGGGGGATATTATCTGAATATTGATTTAGTGTGTTTTACGTTTATTTATCGTCGCTACCGGTTGCCCATTGGAGGATAGTGCAATTTTACATGCACGGTGTATAGCACCGGCACAAGACCTCGGTTTAATGTCCCATCTGAAAGACTTAATTTTATTAGGGTCAGAAGGGGGATCGAACCTGCGATCCCTGGATTACCAGTCCAACGTGTTAACCACTGGACTACAGATCCGTCGATCCCTAGATTACCAGTCCAGCATGTTAACCACTGGACTACAGATCCGTCGATCCCTAGATTACCAGTCCAACGTGTTAACCACTGGACTACAGATCCGTCAATCCATGGATTACCAGTCCAGCGTGTTAACCACTGGACTACAGATCCGTCGATCCCTGGATTACCAGTCCAACATGTTAACAACTGGACTACAGATCCGTCGATCCCTGGATTACCAGTCCAGCGTGTTAACCACTGGGCTACAGATCCGTCGATCCCTGGATTACCAGTCCAGCGTGTTAACCACTGGACTACAGATCCGTCGATCCATGGATTACCAGTCCAGCGTGTTAACCACTGGACTACAGATCCGTCGATCCATGGATTACCAGTCCAGCATGTTAACCACTGGACCCCTGGATTACCAGTCCAGCGTGTTAACCACTGGGCTACAGATCCGTCGATCCCTGGATTACCAGTCCAGCGTGTTAACCACTGGACTACAGATCCGTCGATCCATGGATTACCAGTCCAGCATGTTAACCACTGGACTACAGATGCGTTGATACCTGGATTACCAGTCCATCATGTTAACCACTGGACTACAGATCCGTCGATCCATGGATTACCAGTCCAGCGTGTTAACCACTGGACTACAGATCCGTTGATACCTGGATTACCAGTCCATCATGTTAACCACTGGACTACAGATCCGTCGAAAGCATGTTAGTTATCTCACCATCTCATCGCACATTTTTCTTATCTTATCTTATCTTTCCCACCTAAAGCAGAATTAGTTATATGCTTGATAAAGAACCCCCCCCGTGGTCGAGTGGTTACGGTCGCTGACTTGTATACCACTGTAACCTATTATCACCGATGGTCACGGGTTTGAGCACCGCTCAGACCGTGTGTCTTTATATGAAAAGGTTGGCAGTTTCTTACGGAGGTTGGTGCACCAAGTACTGGTTAACCGCTGGAGCCTGCCCAGGAAAGGTGCTGTTAGATAAACTGCCTGTCGCTCAAATGGGCCACCAGTAGCGACGTTAAATAAACTTAAATAAAAAGAACTTCATAAAGGGGTAAACCTGTTGATATTTTCTTTGAATGGTTTGAGAATTCTGGTGTTATATAACACATTGTATTGTCACAGCATTTCATGTGTCAGTGTAATGATGCCATTTTTTAGTTTTCACGAAATATGTGCACCAGCTTCCAACTTTAACTCTTTGCATGCTGGGTAAAAGAAAGGCTATAAATAGTTCAAATAATTGTAGAAGACGACAATTCCTTAATGTGTATTTCTTAATTGTAACTTTTAATTGTAAATTTTTTTTTTTAAATTGTAATTTAAAACTATTTCGTAGAATTTCATTAGAACTTGTGTAGTATCGAACGACACAATTCTAATGAAATTCCGTGACATATTTGAATATTATTTTCACCGCTAGAGTTAAATGATCTTGTCAGCAGATCTCTGTCTACATTGAATATTCTATATTCTGTCCATTCTCACCAACAAGGCAACCTCGGCTATATGACGACCCCCCTCCCCCGACTTCAGTCTTCTAATAGATGGTCTCTGAATGATTCCAAGATCGAAAACCGGTAAAACATATTACCGTACTTGGCCGACAATACAGAAATTGATTAATCTTTTGTCATGCAAATCCCAAAAAATCAACATCGATCTTTCCAAAACTAACACATTTTTACAGCATATATTGGAATACTAATAACGTAACAATTTTGCTATTTTGTAAAATTCCATGTCACTGCCTGTTTTTCCTGGATATTATCGTACTTTGCCGACAATACAGAAATTTATTAATATTTCGTCATGTAAATCCCAAAAAATCGATCTTTCCAAATTTATATATTTTGCAAATAAACAACGAAACTAACACATTTTAACCCTTTCAACACCACAGACCTCTAAATTGGCTTACAAAAAAGTGTAGATCCAGATGAGCCGGCTCGTGACGAGCCGTCTCATCAGGATCTGCACTTTTTTCAAGTAATATAACTATTTTTAGAAAAAAAATTACCCATTTTGATAAATGAACTGATCCAAATGTAATTTTGTTATTAATTTATTGGTCTAAGAATATCATGGACCAGTCCATGTCAGTTATTTGGTGTTGAAAGAGTTAATATATAACTTACAATTTTGCTATTTTGTAAAATTGCATGTCACTGCCTTGTTTTTACTGTATAATTGCTATAAACATGTTGTATTATGCAACACACATATTGTATTGTATATAGATAGCTGACTGACAATACCAGCCATGTTGAACGTTTTCCGTCGATAGTGGTGTTTACGTTATTTCAATACTCGCAAATATGCAAAACATGGTGTAGGTGTTTGTTTGTTTGTATAATGTAGGTAGATGTGTTGTAACACAATATACAGGGGTTCTACATGGTTACTGGCCCTTAATTTGATCCATCTTTCCACTTAACCCTTTACTCCACATAAGCACCGTAATAGCTTCCCACATATAGCCATCGTTCCACGTCGTTATCTATCCCCATTAATATTGATTATTGAGTATTTAGTACAATGTGCCTATTGCTTATCAGCATTATGGGATTACGGAGATATGATGACCTCTTCTGTTGTGGGCTACTGTTAAAGTACAACATTATATATTAGCATAAAAACCGGCTTACTCACCATTTACTCATTGTAACCATGGCAATCATTGTAACCATGGCAAGCTTTGTATCCATGGCAAGCTTTGTAACCATGGCAAGCTTTGTAACCATGGCAAGCTTTGTGACCACGATAAGCATTGTAACCATGGCAAACATTGTAACCACGGCAAACATTGTAACCATGGCAAGCATTTAACCACGGCAAGCATTGTAACCATGGCAAGCTTTGTAACCATGGCAAGCATTGTAACCACAGCAAACATTGTAACCACGGCAAACATTGTAACCATGGCAAGCATTTAACCACGGCAAGCATTGTAACCATGGCAAGCTTTGTAACCATGGCAAGCATTGTAACCACAGCAAACATTGTAACCATGGCAAGCATTGTAACCATGGCAAGCATTGTAACCATGGCAATCATTGTAACCACAGCAAACATGGTAACCATGGCAAGCATTGTAACCATGGCAAACATTGTAACCATGGCAAGCATTGTAACCATGGCAAACATTGTAACCATGGCAAGCTTTGTAACCATGGCTAGCTTTGTAACCACGACAAGCTTTGTAACCATGGCAAGCATTGTAACCACGGCAAACATTGTAACCATGGCAAGCTTTGTAACCATGGCAAGCATTGTGACCATGGCAAGCATTGTGACCATGGCAAGCTTTGTAACCATGGCAAGCATTGTAACCATGGCAAGCTTTGTGACCATGGCAAGCATTGTAACCATGGCAAGCTTTGTGACCATGGCAAGCATTGTTACCATAGCAAGCTTTGTAACCATGGCAAGCATTGTGACCATGGCAAGCATTGTGACCATGGCAAGCTTTGTAACCATGGCAAACCTGTCTATGTATGTATCAACCTGTATGTATGTACCAACCTGCCTATGTATGTACCAACATGTATATGTATGTACCAACCTGTCTATGTATGTACCAACCTGTATGTATGTACCAACCTAGCTATGTATGTACTAACCTAGCTATGTATGTATGTACTAACCTAGCTATGTATGTACCAACCTGTATGTATGTATGTACCAACATGTCTATGTATGTACCAACATGTTGATGTATGTACCAACCTGTCTATGTATGCACCAACCTGTCTATGTATGTACCAACCTGTCTATGTATGTACCAACATGTCTATTTATGTACCAACATGTCTATGTATGTACCAACCAACCTGTCTATGTTTGTACCATCTTGTACCACATGCCTTATCTGGGTAATCCAGAACAAGCAAGTGTTTGTGTTTTCAGGGCGGAAATTGTTCTCGGGAAGATCTTGCAGAAGAAGACATGGAGGTATGTTTTAAAATGAATAAATTTACAAACCAAACCTCAGAAGATTGAATTTCAGATATATTTTTTTTAAACTTTGAGGTTGCTTTAGCACATGTTTTGAGAGAGAAATGTTGAGAAAAAGGTAAATTAAAATCATTTCATGAATTGGTATGGTTTTTAAACCAGCAACAAATACCAATGAAATTATTATTACATAATCGTATATGGTGGTATAAGCTAGCCTGGGAATAGGCCTTGATATATTTTGTGGAAGACGTGATAGCGCAGTGGATGCGTGTTCGCTCCAAGTGCAAAAAGGCCCGGAGTTCTGGGAACAGGCGTTGATATATTTTGCCTGCTCAGTCATATAAATATATTTTAACACCGAGACCACTAATTGGGCTTTTCTGATAATATCAACTCCTGGGGAAACTTGAGGGGGGGGGTATTCCATGTAATTATTGAGTAGCATTAATCCTATTAATAGGCCTATTAGCATATGACTTAATTAATGACGTACTTGAAACAAAAGGGAGGCACTGCAATGTTGATAAAACTGTATAATTGGCTGCTATTTTTTTTACTTGTCGACGGAACGGTAAATAGTTTTACGATTTGTCGAGATTTAAGTCGTCCTTATTTCAATTACGCCGAATCGATCCATTACCGCATTAACGTAATAGATAAAATCCATCATCCTGTCGATATAATGTAGAAACGTGCAATTATATGTTATGCAATGTAAATGAGGCTACGGGAGCATTCGTGTATTTTCGGAAATGATCGTGTATAATCGTGCCTGTTCAGCGATTTCCGAAAAAATCTGTTTCTATTTTTAGCGTTCGTATCAGATAAGAGTTGTCGTTCTTCAATCAACACCCTAGAAAACACGGGTGTAATGTAGGTGGCGCTATGTTCGGAAATCAAGTTTCCCCAGGCTGTCATTTTGCCAGAAGTAAATTAGTGAAAAATCAACAGACTGGAACCCAGGCTAGACACCATTTCCTGATCGTAGGGAATTCAAGGGGCATAATCCTTGGCAAACTTTATACATTACAGGCGCTCAAGCTACATTGTATCCTCGAAGATCTACTGGGGAGGAAAGTAAGTAACTGTAGTCCAGGTAGTTCAGGTTGTACATGTGGCTTGCCTCTGAACCTCACTCACAAACAAGTACTGTACCTTGAACACATTTCACAGGCGTAGTAATAGGACACTTTGATTTGTGTGTAAATGTTCATATGATGTTTGATGTTTCATAAGTTTGTAGTTTGGTACATAGCCCCTCTGATACATAGCCCCTCTGAATAGATCCAGCCTAGTATATTGATATGCAGTTAATTGGTAAACTACAGACCGTAGTAACTTACATATTAAGATTGTAATAAATACCGTAAGTCCATACTTACCTATACGTCCATACTTAGCTTTACGTCCATACTTACCTATAAGTCCATACATACCTATATACCTATACGTCCATACTTACCTATACGTCCATACTTACCTATACGTCCATACTTACTATACGTCCATACTTACCTATATACCTATAAGTCCATACTCACCTATACGTCCATACTTACCTATATACCTATAAGTCCATACTTACCTATATACCTATAAGTCCATACTCACCTATAAGTCCATACTCACCTATATACCTATAAGTCCATACTCACCTATACGTCCATACTTACCTATATACCTATAAGTCCATACTTACCTATATACCTATAAGTCCATACTTACCTATAAGTCCATACTTACCTATATACCTATAAGTCCATACTCACCTATATACCTATAAGTCCATACTCACCTATAAGTCCATACTTACCTATATACCTATAAATCCATACTCACCTATATACCTATAAGTCCATACTCACCTATAAGTCCATACTCACCTATAAGTCCATACTTACCTATATACCTATAAGTCCATACTCACCTATAAGTCCATACTCACCTATATACCTATAAGTCCATACTCACCTATACATCCATACTTACCTATATACCTATAAGTCCATACTCACCTATAAGTCCATACTCACCTATACGTCCATACTCACCTATAAGTCCATACTCACCTATATACCTATAAGTCCATACTCACCTATACGTCCATACTCACCTATAAGTCCATACTACCTATAGTCCATACTCACCTATAAGTCCATACTCACCTATACGTCCATACTTACCTATAAGTCCATACTCACCTATAAGTCCATACTTACCTATAAGTCCATACTTACCTATAAGTCCATACTTACCTATAAGTCCATACTCACCTATAAGTCCATACTTACCTATACGTCCATA
Source organism: Archivesica marissinica (assembly GCA_014843695.1). Lineage (NCBI taxonomy): Eukaryota > Metazoa > Mollusca > Bivalvia > Venerida > Vesicomyidae > Archivesica > Archivesica marissinica. Next base: position 2,761,811 of record CM026401.1, read on the forward strand.
CATACCTATAAGTCCATACTCACCTATACGTCCATACTCACCTATACGTCCATACATACCTATAAGTCCATACTCACCTATACGTCCATACTCACCTATACGGCCATACATACCTATACGTCCATACATACCTATAAGTCCATACTCACCTATACGTCCATACTCACCTATACGTCCATACATACCTATAAGTCCATACTCACCTATACGTCCATACTCACCTATACGTCCATACATACCTATAAGTCCATACTCACCTATACGTAAATACTCACCTATACGTCCATACTCGCCTATACGTCCATACTCACCTATACGTCCATACTCACCTATATGTCCATACTCACCTATATGTCCATACTCACCTATAAGTCCATACTTACCTATACGTCCATACTTACCTATGCATCCATACTCACCTATAAGTCCATACTCACCTATAAGTCCATACTCACCTATATAAGTCCATACTCACCTATAAGTCCATACTCACCTATAAGTCCATACTCACCTATATAAGTCCATACTCACCTATAAGTCCATACTTACCTATAAGTCCATACTTACCTATACGTCCATACTTACCTATAAGTCCATACTCACCTATAAGTCCATACTTACCTATAAGTCCATACTTACCTATAAGTCCAACTTACCTATAAGTCCATACTTACCTATAAGTCCATACTACCTATACGCCATACTTACCTATACGTCCATACTCACCTATAAGTCCATACTTACCTATAGTCCATACTTACCTATAAGTCCATACTTACCTATAAGTCCATACTTACCTATACGTCCATACTTACCTATAAGTCCATACTTACCTATACGTCCATACTTACCTATAAGTCCATACTTACCTATAAGTCCATACTTACCTATAAGTCCATACTTACCTATAAGTCCATACTCACCTATAAGTCCATACTTACCTATACGTCCATACTTACCTATAAGTCCATACTTACCTATAAGTCCATACTCACCTATACGTCCATACTTACCTATAAGTCCATACTCACCTATAAGTCCATACTTACCTATACGTCCATACTCACCTATAAGTCCACACTCACCTATAAGTCCATACTTACCTATACGTCCATACTCACCTATAAGTCCATACTTACCTATACGTCCATACTCACCTATAAGTCCATACTTACCTATACGTCCATACTCACCTATAAGTCCATACTTACCTATACGTCCATACTCACCTATAAGTCCATACTTACCTATAAGTCCATACTCACCTATAAGTCCATACTCACCTATACGTCCATACTTACCTATAAGTCCATACTCACCTATAAGTCCATACTTACCTATAAGTCCATACTTACCTATAAGTCCATACTTACCTATAAGTCCATACTCACCTATAAGTCCATACTTACCTATAAGTCCATACTCACCTATAAGTCCATACTTACCTATAAGTCAATACTCACCTATAAGTCCATACTCACCTATACGTCCATACTTACCTATAAGTCCATACTCACCTATAAGTCCATACTCACCTATACGTCCATACATACCTATAAGTCCATACTCACCTATATACCTATAAGTCCATACTTACCTATAAATCCATACTTACCTATAAATCCATACTCACCTATACTTCCATACTCACCTATAAGTCCATACTTACCTATAAGTCCATACTTACCTATAAATCCATACTCACCTATAAGTCCATACTTACCTATAAGTCCATACTCACCTATACGTCCATACTCACCTATAAGTCCATACTCACCTATACGTCCATACTTACCTATAAGTCCATACTCACCTATAAGTCCATACTTACCTATAAGTCCATACTCACCTATAAGTCCATACTTACCTATACGTCCATACTTACCTATAAGTCCAGACTTACCTATACGTCCATACTTACCTATACGTCCATACTTACTTATAAGTCCAGACTTACCTATCAGTCCATACTTACCTATAAGTCCATACTTACCTATAAGTCCATACTCACCTATAAGTCCATACTTACCTATAAGTCCATTCTTACATATAAGTCCATACTCACCTATAAGTCCATACTCACCTATAAGTCCATACTTACCTATATACCTATAAGTCCATACTTACCTATAAATCCATACTTACCTATAAGTCCATATTCACCTATAAGTCTATACTCACTTATAAGTCCATACTCACCTATAAGTCCATACTTACCTATAAGTCCATACTTACCTATAAGTCCATACTCACCTATAAGTCCATATTCACCTATAAGTCCATACTCACCTATAAGTCCATACTCACCTATAAGTCCATACTCACCTATAAGACTACTCCCTCTACTTTGTGGTCCTTAAATCTGTGGGTTTTGGCATGCACTCGCATATAAGACGGTTTGATACAAGTATAAATTGCATGTTTGTCCAGTGCAAGGTGAAGAATATTTGTTCAGTGTCAGAGTGCTTTCTTTTTTAAAATTTAAAAAAAATACCATTGAACACATTTTAAAAAAATGAAAACAAATTTGTTTTTTTAGCACTCACTTATAAGACGGGGTTCCACTTTGAGGTTATAATCTGGTGGTAAAAATCTCTTATCGGCAAGTATGGACGGTATTCTGTTTATCTAGCACAGTGTTTGTTTGATGTTTCTTTGATGTTTGTTTGTTTGTTGTTCAGCATACATTTACAAGTGTTTTGTTTTATAATAGTTTCATGGTTACGTGAACAAAGTTATTAATACTAGTAAAATTACAAATAAAATGTGATGGACATGTGAACTACGTTTTGTTGCGTTTATTATTAATTTACAATCGACTGCATAATGCATTTGATTGTAATAGAAGTACAGGTACATGACATTATTGCAATAAAGTGAATTCAGATTTAGCACAGCTATAAATATTTCAGGGCAGAAACGGAGAAAGGTTTATCGAGGAAGCATATAATAGAAGGTATGTATGTGTTTCTGCCTGAAGGTTGTGTATGTGTGTGTGTGTGTGTGTGTGGTGTGGTTTGGTGTGGTGTGGTGTGGTATCATGTGTGTGTGTGTTTCTTTCAACTTATATTAATCACTCTCGAGACCTCATTCCTGATGTAATCCATCGCCATAAGGGGGAGAGAAGAGGCAACATGGAATTTAAATGACTTTGTCTAAGGTCACAATCGTAACTGCTCCAGCGGGGCTCGAACTCCGGGCCTTTCGCACTTGAGGCGAACATACCACTGTGCTATCAATACCCTGATACATAGGCTACTGTTTGCTACCTGTTCTTTCTCGTTTACGATCACTTCACTAGAGTAATTTAGAAACACCAGTGACAAGCAGATTACATCCTTTTATTGCAAAGTTAGATAACTGGATAATTACCTGTATACCAGTTTCACTTCCAGTGTGTGTAGGGTTTTATCGAACAAATGTTACCCTATTATTGCAAAGTTAGATAACTGGATAATTACCTGTATACCAGTTTCACTTCCAGTGTGTGTAGTGTTTTATCGAACAAATGTTATCCTATTATTGCAAAGTTAGATAACTGGATAATTACCTGTATACCAGTTTCACTTCCAGTGTGTGTAGTGTTTAATCGAACAAATGTTACCCTATTATTGCAAAGTTAGATAACTGGATAATTACCTGTATACCAGTTTCACTTCCAGTGTGTGTAGGGTTTTATCGAACACATTTTCCAGTGTGTGTAGGTTTTATCGAACAAATGTTATCCTATTATTGCAAAGTTAGATAACTGGATAATTACCTGTATACCAGTTTCACTTCCAGTGTGTGTAGGGTTTTATCGAACAAATGTTATCCTATTATTGCAAAGTTAGATAACTGGATAATTACCTGTATACCAGTTTCACTTCCAGTGTGTGTAGGGTTTTATCGAACACATTTTATCCTATTATTGCAAAGTTAGATAACTGGATAATTACCTGTATACCAGTTTTACTTCCAGTGTGTGTAGGGTTTTATCGAACAAATGTTATCCTATTATTGCAAAGTTAGATAACTGGATAATTACCTGTATACCAGTTTCACTTCCAGTGTGTGTAGGGTTTTATCGAACAAATGTTATCCTATTATTGCAATAAGATTATTCTTTTATATCAATTATCTCCACCAAGGAGGTTCTGTTTGTCTGCGTTTCTCTGTTATGGACGGATTTTCATGAAATTTGGTGGAAGTATCAGCGACGAACCAATTAGATTTTGGAGGTGATCTGGCTATATTTTGTTTTAGAAGGAATCTTCACCGTTGTGGGATAGATTGGAAATGAAGATTTAGCAGCGTGGCGGAGCTTTGAGCGCTTGTTTGTAATATGTCTTCTTCGTGTTTTCAGGACTGAAGGGTTCTTTGGCGAGACTGCAGCTGGACTATGTTGACGTGGTGTTTGCCAACAAACCTGATGTACACACACCGGTGGAAGGTAATTGTTGATTTGCTGAAGTAAGTTCATGCCAGGCCTGTTTTACAGTCTTGGGGCGTGGGGGGGGTATGCATCTCATGTTGAAGATATTGTGTATATGGAATGACTGATCAACATCCTGTGTAGATTGTGTGTATGGAATGACTGATCAACATCCTGTGTATATTGTGTATATATAACTACGGATCAACATCCTGTGTATATTGTGTATATGGAATGACTGATCAACATCCTGTGTATATTGTGTATATGGAATGACTGATCAACATCCTGTGTATATTGTGTATATGGAATGACTGATCAACATCCTGTGTATATTGTGTATATGGAATGACTGATCAACATCCTGTGTAGATTGTGTATATGGAATGACTGATCAACATCCTGTGTAGATTGTGTAATAAATAACTGATCAACATCCTGTGTATATTGTGTATATGGAATGACTGATCAACATCCTGTGTAGATTGTGTATATGGAATGACTGATCAACATCCTGTGTATATTGTGTATATTAAACTACTGATCAACATCCTGTGTATATTGTGTATATGGAATGACTGATCAACATCCTGTGTATATTGTGTATATATGACCCGCCATATCAAAATCAGTCGGAAGTCGCGATTTTCGAAACAGAGATAATCAACATAAATGTCAGCAGATCGATAATATACAGATTTTCAGGTTTTGGTTTATTAATATTTATTAGCTATTTAACTATCAAATGCAAATAACTTTCTTGCAAAAATGTGCATAAAAATGCATTAAAACACAAGTTTTTGGTGATGGGTATAATTGGCAAATTCCTAATCCTAATCTCGTAAACAAAGGAAATGAAGCACTTTTGCAAGGTAATTCACCCGAGTATATGCTGGTCAACCCCGTCATGTTTGGTGTCTAAATTTAGCTTAGATGACGCATGTTGTGTCTGTCCCATTTTTAGAATTATTTCTCGCACCTAACTAACCAATCATAAGCTATAAAAGTGACGATTTTATTTAAAATCTTGCAGGCGGTTGCTACGTCGAAGCCAATCGAAGATTTGATTGGCCGCTACTGATCACATGACTCGCATCCATTGAATGTATTTTACATCCGGCCATTTTTCTCACCAAATTGTATCGGTAAACAGACAATAATCCAGTGTTTTAGACGATTAATCTTTCGATTCTATTCAATTTTGCAACATAAGCGTGTGAATTGAACTTTGACTCGTTGAATTGGTGGGGTTTATGAGTCATCGGCGGCGATACCGCAGTGAACAACCATTGATGGAGTGAACCAGAAAACTTGAGAAGTCGAATCGGAATTGAAGTTGAACTAGCTTGTTTACAATTTTCTACGCTGATCATCGACGGTTCGAACAATTCCAAGGTAATGTGTACTGAATTAACGCCTGATCTGTTTTCTATGTTTTATTTTTCAAGCACATCGCCCCGGAGGACCAAGGTAAAAGACTGAAAGTATACAACATACAATACCTCAGTTTACCATCCAAGAAATTAAACAATACATGCACAATAATCTATAGATTCCTAATTGAACTGTGTCTATACATGTATATCTAATAACCACATACAACTGAACCCGAGAACCCAGTCAAACAATGACTTTGGCCTAAATCCTAAAACAGTACAAGTGCACTGTCCTAATCATAATAACAAGCTACATGCCTCTCAAAAATAAATTGAAATACATAAGAAATGTCAATTTCTCTAAACATGACATTTTGGTGATGTCATTACATGCTAAGAAATCGAATATAACAATTTGTACAGAATATTTGGTACCAGTACATTTATATTACAAAGTACACATATTAAACAATAAGCCAACATAATAACTTACACTGTGGGGACATTAGGAGGACCTATATTTTTGTTACAGCATTTTGCATAGTGCAAAATGCCGCCTTGAGCTGATTTCGACCTTTTCGACTACAAATGGTGTTATTCAACAAAGGCCGATAACTACTGCGTGACTAAATACCGTCCCGACCGGACACCAATATCAGAGTGGTTCGTTCCGTACGTTTTTTAGAGTGTTATTTCACTGGAATAATTCCAGAAAATCTTACCCCCCCCCCCCATTGTTGATGGATCCTGGTCAAAATGTTTAACCCTTACTGTGCTGGATGGATCCTGGTCAAAATGTTTAACCCTTACTGTGCTGGATGGATCCTGGTCAAAATGTTTAACCCTTACTGTACTGGAAACGAATATAATCGTTTTTTCAAACATCATGTGCCATCTAATCAGGCTCTATGCTGTTTGCTATTCGGAGAGAGACGCTAAAACACTTGGCAGAATAGCAAACAAACATAGATCCTGATAAGACATGGCAGGATAAGGGTTAAACTTAATTTCTTACAAATGTACAGGTATACAGGTATATAGACATCAATTTTCAGCTTTAGGATTTCTTTATAATGATTAATTTAAAAAATTCAATTCAGCCTCTGAAGTTGAACATCTGAGAGTAGTCTAGCAATGTTCATTGTAAAAATGGTGCACTGACCTCATTGAGCAAATCCACAAGGAATTGATTGAATATTTACTGCTTACCGATAAGTGTCTGGGTAGAACCAGAACAGACGTATAGTGAGACTGGAAATACACTAAAGAATCTCTTTCACTCGGCCAGCTATGTTTGAACCCTGACCGATGGGGTGAGAGACCATCATGTTACAACTACCGTAAGCGATAGATCACTCTGCCTCTTATACTTTAGGACCCAATTACCGCTATAATAAATTATCATAGAGGCGAAAAGCCTTGGTCAGCTGGTTCATAATGAACCGTCTCATCAGGATCTGCACAGTCTTATGCAATTTTTTCGAAAAGACCCCTGTTGTATAAATTAACTGCTCCGAGTTTAATTTTTGTCGCACCTGCTGGCGCACAGGGCGATATAGTCGGCACTTTGGCGTATGTGCGTCCGTCCGTCGGCTTGAATACATTGTAGTAAGTCAGAGTTTGCGTTAAAGTTTTTAGGCATACTTGCTATATATCTCAGCAACTCACCGCTTCACATATCAACTTGAAACATCGCCTGCATCCAGATTTATGCCCACGCTACTGAATGTCCATCACGGAAAACAAGTAAGGCACCGGGGTAATAAAGCGCCGTGCCAACCCATGGATGCATACTTAAGGCACACATACTGTATCAACATCAGTATTAATGTGCCAGTTTATAGTGAATGCAATTTAGTAGTACAACCACATTGCATTAAGTATTCATTTAGTTTTTACTAACATTTATCACATTTCATAGATTGGACATGATCATAAACAGGGCTCATTGTAGGTCAGAATATTTTGGAGAAATGTTTCAATAAAATAGGGTTAAAATACACAATATGACCATTAAATACAACATTTGAATAGAATGAGTGTTTTACAATGGCCAGTTTAGCTTATAATTATTGAAAATTGTAAAAAGAATATATAAAAACATTTATTTTTTTGAGAAGTGGGGCCCCAGGGGGAAGTCAGGGTCCCTAGGGCGACTATTTGGCCAATGTCGCCTTCTATGATGAGGTATGCAAAAAGGACATAATGACATTACATACAATATTTATAGGGGTCATGGGGTAGATCTCTACATGTACTCCGGGGCTAACTTTGGAACATTAATCCATTCGATTACTGAAATGAAACTAAATTTTAATCAAGTTACTATGAAAATGTCGAATTAAACAACGATTTATTGGCGTTTTTGAAGGCATATCGGCGGAAATTAAGGGGTCACGCAACTGGTAATGCAGATTTAAGGGATCAGAGTAGTGGTTATTTCAGAATTAAGGCGTTACGGCACCGGTACGCCTTATTGGAATGGGGAGAGCCCTGATTTATTTGTCAAATAATTATTTCCAACTTACTTCATTGTAATCTTAACACAAAATGGAATAATTTGTTTTGATCAGTGTCCCATCATCAGTGATCATTCATTATGATTTTTTTTCCATCTATATAGGCAATACGTATGAGCAGTTACAAGACAATGGCTTCCACAGCCGATTTGGTAGCACGCGAACTGAATGATGCAAACTTGAATGGCATTGCAAGTGGTGAAGCTTGGAGCGATTTAGTTAGCAGCTATTTCACGAGCATTAATGACAGTGATGAGGATTCTACAAGTGATGAGGATGACGATTGTGAAGATGACTTGCCAAGTGCTGCTGATGAGACCAGTGGGAGTAGTGATAGCAACTCTACCGCCAGTTCAAACTCGGAGAGTGAAGCACCATGTGTGGTCATCAATGAAACCGCTGCCATTGTAGAGAATGCTGGGCTGAATTTGGTCAGTGACGCCGACACAACAGAAGTGAGCCTGATTCAGGCATTCCAGTGTAAATGCAAGTACAATAATGGACTACCATGTTATAGCTTGTTCATGTGGGAATGTGTCCGATCGTATCGTCTGCAGATCCACGAACTTGAACGCCACGAGAAGGATCTCGTCATCCTCGCCCAGATTGCTGCACACATTCAACGTACAGATCAAACACAGTCAACGCGGATGAAGACGCAGGAGGCTCGGAAGCAGACGAGGGTCTTGTACTTCCACGACGGCCGAGAGATTTGCCGGGACATGTTCAAGTTCTTACACAGGTACTTTGCAATTCAGGTTCACTATCTATCATACATTTTACCAGTTTGTTATGCCCCACCAGACTTGGTAATTATTATCCCCCCTTTCCACCACCATAACGAGTTGTGGGGTTATTCTGGAATCACATTGTCATGAATTACCTTCCTGTCTATGTCTCGCTTTAATATTACTTCACTCAGGGTCTTGATAGTTGGTATGTGCATGCCATGCATCATGACCTCGATGTGTGTCGCAAAACAAATCCATGTCGCTGTGACCTACAATTCTTGGTCAAGTTGGGTAAATCCAGCCAAATAAAAAAATCTCACTGTTTTGTCAGGGATCAAGATGGGGATGGGGGTATTCTGTAAGCACTCCCTTACTAATAGATCTAGTTCTTATCAGCTACTCCTTCTGTCTACATTGGTGTAACTAACCTAATGCATCAAACATTAACAGACAATTCAGCAATTTACTGAATTGAGCAGTGTCTTGTGTCTTAATTTAAGCTACTACCAATAATTGAGTTACTATTTACTTTGTAAATAATCAACTGACTGGAATTTTATCGAATTTAATGTTGCAATTGATTACTAGTAGTCAGTTAGTTTAGTTTATACAAATTTATTTTAGCTCGATTGCGTAACAAGCTTTATCAGCTTATATTAATCACTCTCGAGACCTCATTCCTGATGGATTCCATCTCCACGAGGGAGAGAGAAGGGGCAATGTGGAATTTAAGTACCTTGCCTAAGGGCACAATCGCAACGGCTCTAGCTGGGCGCGAACTCCGGGCCTTTCGTACCTGAAGCGAACGCGCTACCACTGCGCTATCACGACTTCCAGTAGTCAGTTATGTTGTGTAAAACTGAAAATCACATATTTTAAGTACATGTAATACACAGCATCTTTAAAATACTGTATAGTGATGTTCTTACTTACTTCTATAAATAACGTTTTATCCTTATTGTTGGGTTTCAGTATCAGTCAGGATAAGTTGACAGGACTGATCAAAATGGTTCAAGGAGCATGGACTTGTGCCACGCAAATGTCGATCTGGTGGGAGGATCCACAAGAAAGCCATGTCATTCGAGGATGTTACGCGGGTGGTGCAGTACATCATAAACTATGCGGAGGCAAATGCGCTGGTACTTCCGGGACGTGTACCTGGGTTCAAGCGGGACGACATCAAGCTGCTGCCCTCTAGCGAGACGAAGGCTTCGATATGGAGAACCTATGACTCTATCATGACGACTGAAGGTTAGTAACTTAGTATAGTTGCTACAATTGTCAGACCACTTAATTCATCAGACAATAAATTTAGACCAGTTCATTCATATGAAAGGTGTATTTTTATGCCCCCGCTACTGAATGGTACAGGGGCATATAGTGTTAGTCATGTCCTGTCCGTCCATACTTCCGTCACATCTCAGTTAAGATATTTTATACCAGTTTCTGATCCGCTGCCAACATGCTTCTTTTACATGAGAAAATTGGTTGCAAATCTAGTGCAAATCCTGATGATGTGGTTGATTACGTGTTGCCTTGGATCTACATTGTTTCCAAACGTGGATATAGAGATCTGTATGTGTTTTCAATGAAAATGCAGGAAAAAAGAACGCCTGTAGTTATGCATAGTCAACAGCTCATTTCTTATGTGGACATTTCTCACATTTTCCACACTACTTCATGTATTAACGGGCGGTTTGTTGGGAGCATGAGAAATCCTGCGAAACCGTGTGCCATCATCGCCCACTCTGCTATTGTTGTTTTGTAGATCCAGACCCACATGCAGATTCCCATAAACCTTTTATCAATATTCATCCTATGATCAGTGCTCGCGTCCATTGGCAGGTGAAGCTATAAGAGCCCCTGTGACGGTTTTTGTCACTTCATCTCGGTCATTCAGAATTGAGAGAAAATCTTGTGCCGAGTGTTGGCTAATTATAACTATGGTGTTCACATTAAGTTGATACTTTTATGTATGGTGATGTACACTAGAGTGTATTCTTTCAGGTGCACATGCTGTGAAGTTATCCAGCTTCAAATCACTTTGGCGACAAATCTTACCATTCATCGTGATGACCAAGCCGATGTCAGACTTGTGTTGGAAATGCCAGAACAACAACACGAAGATCTACAGGTATGGTGGTTGTTGCAGTATGTGTATTACTATAGACCTGTGATATGATTGCTGAATCGACAGTTGAGAATGAAACAGTAGTCTGTTGGAGACACTGTAAACTACAGCAATTTGTTGTTAGTTTATGACCTTGTTAGTCTCTCGCAACACAAGCTAGCCTAAAGGTCATCCCAAACAGTTTAATTATGCACGCCTCTACCGGATGGTACAGGGGCATAATTATAGCGTTAGTCATGTTCATTAGACGTCTGTTATGTTAACACGTTACTGACAAGTTTCTGATTCTCTCTGTTTTCTAGTTTTGGTTAGTTTTACCTTTTTTATGCCCCCCCCCCCCCTCCAATTTAATGGCGAGTGGGATTATGTTTTACCATAGTCCGTTTGCGTTTAGCATTTACCTAAATTCTTTTAGCTGCCAATTTTATTGACAATGAAGGGGCATCCGTGTTCTATGAACACATTTCTAGATTGTGTCTTGGTGGACAGGAATGGGGGGAGGGGTGTAAAGATCCACTAAAATGAAACAATGACAGTGTCCATGATTTATTTGATGAGTACATTTATTGAAGTAATGTTTCTAGAAATTAGTTGTACAGTATTGTCACACATCTATCTGCCTACAGGTCGGCCAGCTTGACGGAGGAGGAGAAGACGGAAACATTACGCGAACAGGAGGAGCACCTACGAGTTGTGAAGCTCGAACGCACATACTACAACTCTTTGATTGCATCCATGAAAGACCTCGTCGCCACTAATACATTGGACCTTGGACAGAATCCTGAAAATTCCCGCCCCATTACATCCCATTACAGTTTTGACTTTGCACAGCAAGTTTTCTACCCGAATGACCCTCTTCAACCTGGCCCCATCTACTTCCTTGTACCCCGGAAATGTGCTATTTTTGGCATCTGCTGTGAGGGGATCCCGAAGCAGGTCAACTTCCTCATCGATGAGGCGTCGAGTGTCAACAAGGGGTCGAACAGTGTGATCAGCTACCTCGATTACTACTTCTCTAAGTACGGCCTCGGCGAGACAGACGTAGATCTGCATGCGGACAACTGTTCTGGACAGAACAAAAATCGGTTCATGCTGTGGTACCTCTGCTGGCGGACACTTACCAATAGGCATTCCACTGTCGGAATCCACTTCCTGATCTCCGGTCACACCAAGTTTGCGCCAGACTGGTGTTTCGGGCTGCTGAAGCAGAAGTACAGGAAGACGGCTGTCTCCTGCCTGGATGATCTGCAGGACGTCGTCCGAGCCAGCACGGTCACCGGTGCCAACATCCCGCAGCTCGTTGGAACGGAAGATGGCAAGCAGATTGTGCCCACCAGAGAATGGTCATCATTCCTCGCGCCGTACTTCAGAACGTTGCCTGGTGTAAAGTCCAACCAGCACTACCGATTTGACGCTCAGAACCCCGGGGTGGTGTACTACAAACAATATTCGGACAGTGTGGAATCATCGTTCCAGCTCCTCAAACGAGTGGACTACTTACCCCCTGCAGATCGACCAACCCCTGTGCGTATTCCACCCATGGATCCTGCCAGAGTGGACTACCTCCACAATAAAATCAGGCCGTTTGTGCGCGAGGACGTACAAGATCACGTGTGCCCTGCTCCTAGGCCAACAACGTCTCGAAAGCGCACCCGTGTCGACAGTGAATGACTGCCACCCATAATGTTCATACTGTCGTCGGTAAATGACTGCCCACCTGGGCAGGCCATGGCTATAATTATGCGCCGACATGTTAGGTAGGCTTTGTGAACCCATCCAGGACAGCATACATGTACATACTGTCGTCGGTAAATGACTGCCCACCTGGGCAGGCCATGGCTATATGCACCGACATGTTAGGTAGGCTTTGTGAACCCATCCAGGACAGCATACATGTACATACTGTCGTCGGTAAATGACTGCCCACCTGGGCAGGCCATGGCTATAATTATGCGCCGACATGTTAGGTAGGCTTTGTGAACCCATCCAGGACAGCATACATGTACATACTGTCGTCGGTAAATGACTGCCCACCTGGGCAGGCCATGGCTATATGCACCGACAGGCTTTGTGAACCCATCCAGGACAGCATACATGTACATACTGTCGTCGGTAAATGACTGCCCACCTGGGCAGGCCATGGCTATATGCACCGACATGTTAGGTAGGCTTTGTGAACCCATCCAGGACAGCATACATGTACATACTGTCGTCGGTAAATGACTGCCCACCTGGGCAGGCCATGGCTATATGCGCCGACATGTTAGGTAGGCTTTGTGAACCCATCCAGGACAGCATACATGTACATACTGTCGTCGGTAAATGACTGCCCACCTGGGCAGGCCATGGCTATATGCACCGACATGTTAGGTAGGCTTTGTGAACCCATCCAGGACAGCATACATGTACATACTGTCGTCGGTAAATGACTGCCCACCTGGGCAGGCCATGGCTATATGCGCCGACATGTTAGGTAGGCTTTAAAAAATGTGAAATTCATTTATGTGAAAAGTGTTAAATTCATTTATGTGAAAAGTGTTAAATTCATTTATGTGAAAAATGTGAAGTTTGTTCTGTGTGAAGTTTGTTCTATGGAAATATGGTAAGGATTGAAATTTCGGATTATGAAGATTCAACAATGTCTTGAGACTCATTGTGACGTTTAGGACCTGTAATTGATGTAAATGATTACCCCCACGGTCACCTGCATGAGCATGAAGGCACCCTGGTGCATGTACTTGTAGATAGCATAGGCCGGATAATATAAGTTTGCAGATTCTTATCCACACAAGAAAACTGCTAAATTATTTGTTTGTATAAATTTTCAAACGAAATCTAGACATCATTCTATTTGTATAATGATGTGTTTCAAGAAAAGAATTAAAAAATAAAATTACACCTCTTGCACAAATAAAATGAATGAGAATCTACAATTTATTTTTCAGGGCTTAATGTACATAATATAGAAATTAACAATAAACCGGAAAACAATTGATCACCAGTTCACCACTAATAATGTTAAACTAACAGTTATGATCTGATAAATCCGGGCTTATTACATTTGCAACCAGTGAATAATCATACAAGCCAGTGCATCCAGTCCACACCGTCTAATCAGGATCTACATTGTTCGCATTTCGGACAGTCACCATCAATGTGCAGGCTGATCAGGATATGCGCTGTTCATGAATGAAATAAGCCTCGTTTTGTCAAATGATTTTATGTACATTATTATTATTTGATCGTATTCAGCATCCTGGCATAGTAGACCTACATCAGTCCGATCACGGTCTGCACTCTTTGTATTATTTATATTGTAATACATCAATTAACACTAAAAATTAACTTGTTCACAGTTTAGGGTAATTGCAGTAATTTGTTAGTGTCCAAATATTTAGGGTAATTATGGTATGTTAAAGTTTGAACATTTTTGGCAAACAATTGAGATTATAATGCGTCAACACTGTTAAGGGCTGGCTCATCTAACTACACTGCAAACATTGATGATATGGTTCATTGTTGAAAGGTTAAGAGTTAAAGTGACACTACTCTTCGGTATGTTTCAGCCACATATCGGTGCATTATGTTTAATGACAGAAGTGCCTGAGCAAACAATGCAGACCTACCTAGATCAGCAGAGCACTCTGCTGAAGGATCTGCACTGTTTGCCATTCTGCCATGATATTTTAGACACAACAATTAACAGACAAACAACTTATTCGCATTTTAAGGTAATTACAGTAAATGGATGTGTTGTCCAAATATTTAGGTTAATTACTGTATAATTACTCCAATTTTGCAGTTTTTGTCATAACCAACTTGCACATTGGTAACAAGCTTAGGTTTTGATTAAACAGAAACTACTTTTGTTTTCTTTTTTGGGTCTTGGGGTAGGAGCGGGTTCACACATGGCACATTCACATTGTGTGTTGCGCTCATAGATATAGACATGGTATTATTGCAGAGTAAAGCAAGACTGTGGGAACACTTACAGGGCTATTTAAGCTAGGTCAGAATTTTTGGAGAAGTGAGAAACCACGTGATTGCGGCCTTAAATGATATAATTTAATAATTTCAACAAAATAGTGTTGGAATACACAATATGACCATTAAATACAACATTTGAATAAAATGAGTGCTTTACAATGGCCAGTGTAGCTCAATTGTATTCTTAAGATTTTGTACGGAATTGTAAAAAAAAAAAAAAATATTGTTAGAGAGAAGTGGGGCCCCCAATGTGGGCGAAGTCAGGGCACCTGGGGCGACTACCTTGCCCATGTCGTCCCCTAGCTTCAGCCCTGACTTAATAACTACCAGAATGTACTGTTTATATCCAACTGTACACAAGGCATGCAATTGAGTAATTTGTTAAATTATTTGATGTGGGCACAATTCTTTTTTTGAAACTTAAATTGTTTACCTGTATTCATTCCCCAATTGTTCAAAAACAATAAATCTTACTAAAATGCATTTATATTCATGAACAAGAATGGCCAATTACCTTTAATAGGATACCAAACATGACTAGTTGTGTCACTGGGAACATACTGGTTACTATGGAGTTTTGATTCCACCGTGACTGCAGATTTAGGTTAAATCAGTCGGAATTCATGTAAATCTTTAATTGCCGTTTTCTCAGAATATTAGTCGCGAAATGCTCGTCACTCAAATTTGTATAACTTTGGACTGGATCAAGCTACATGAATGATACTTATATCATTGGAAAGCTTATACAATTCTCTATCAGATGGTGCAGCTAACTCATTATTTTTATTTTGAGACGTAAGACAAGGTTTTGATGTGTTGGGTCACATATATAACTACTGATCGACATCCTGTGTATATTGTGTATATGGAATGACTGATCGACATCCTGTGTATATTGTGTATATGGAATGACTGATCGACATCCTGTGTATATTGTGTATATGGAATGACTGATCAACATCCTGTGTATATTGTGTATATGGAATGACTGATCGACATCCTGTGTATATTGTGTATATGGAATGACTGATCGACATCCTGTGTATATTGTGTATATGGAATGACTGATCAACATCCTGTGTATATTGTGTATATGGAATGACTGATCAACATCCTGTGTATATTGTGTATATGGAATGACTGATCAACATCCTGTGTAGAGTGTGTATATGGAATGACTGATCAACATCCTGTGTATATTGTGTATATGGAATGACTGATCAACATCCTGTGTAGATTGTGTATATGGAATGACTGATCAACATCCTGTGTAGATTGTGTATATGGAATGACTGATCAACATCCTGTGTATATTGTGTATATGGAATGACTGATCGACATCCTGTGTATATTGTGTATATGGAATGACTGATCAACATCCTGTGTATATTGTGTATATGGAATGACTGACCAACATCCTGTGTATATTGTGTATATGGAATGACTGATCAACATCCTGTGTAGAGTGTGTATATGGAATGACTGATCAACATCCTGTGTATATTGTGTATATGGAATGACTGATCAACATCCTGTGTATATTGTGTATATGGAATGACTGATCAACATCCTGTGTATATTGTGTATATGGAATGACTGATCAACATCCTGTGTATATTGTGTATATGGAATGACTGATCAACATCCTGTGTATATTGTGTATATGGAATGACTGATCAACATCCTGTGTATAGTGTGTATATGGAATGACTGATCAACATCCTGTGTATATTGTGTATATGGAATGACTGATCAACATCCTGTGTATATTGTGTATATGGAATGACTGATCAACATCCTGTGTATATTGTGTATATGGAATGACTGATCAACATCCTGTGTATATTGTGTATATGGAATGACTGATCAACATCCTGTGTATATTGTGTATATGGAATGACTGATCAACATCCTGTGTATATTGTGTATATGGAATGACTGATCAACATCCTGTGTATATTGTGTATATGGAATGACTGATCAACATCCTGTGTAGATTGTGTATATGGAATGACTGATCAACATCCTGTGTATATTGTGTATATGGAATGACTGATCAACATCCTGTGTATATTGTGTATATGGAATGACTGATCAACATCCTGTGTATATTGTGTATATGGAATGACTGATCAACATCCTGTGTATATTGTGTATATGGAATGACTGATCAACATCCTGTGTATATTGTGTATATGGAATGACTGATCAACATCCTGTGTATATTGTGTATGGAATGACTGATCAACATCCTGTGTATATTGTGTATATGGAATGACTGATCAACATCCTGTGTATATTGTGTATATGGAATGACTGATCAACATCCTGTGTAGATTGTGTATATGGAATGACTGATCAACATCCTGTGTAGATTGTGTATATGGAATGACTGATCAACATCCTGTGTAGATTGTGTATATGGAATGACTGATCAACATCCTGTGTAGATTGTGTATATGGAATGACTGATCAACATCCTGTGTATATTGTGTATATGGAATGACTGATCAACACCCTGTATAGATTGTGTATATGGAATGACTGATCAACATCATGTGTAGATTGTGTATATGGAACTACTGATCAACATCCTGTGTAGATTGTGTATATGGAATGACTGATCAACATCCTGTGTATATTGTGTATATGGAATGACTGATCAACATCCTGTGTATATTGTGTATATGGAATGACTGATCAACATCCTGTGTATATTGTGTATATGGAATGACTGATCAACATCCTGTGTAGATTGTGTATATGGAATGACTGATCAACATCCTGTGTATATTGTGTATATGGAATGACTGATCAACATCCTGTGTATATTGTGTATATGGAATGACTGATCAACATCCTGTGTAGATTGTGTATATGGAATGACTGATCAACATCCTGTGTATATTGTGTATATGGAATGACTGATCAACAACCTGTGTATATTGTGTATATGGAATGACTGATCAACATCCTGTGTAGATTGTGTATATGGAATGACTGATCAACATCCTGTGTAGATTGTGTATATGGAATGACTGATCAACATCCTGTGTAGATTGTGTATATGGAATGACTGATCAACATCCTGTGTATATTGTGTATATGGAATGACTGATCAACATCCTGTGTATATTGTGTATATGGAATGACTGATCAACATCCTGTGTATATTGTGTATATGGAATGACTGATCAACATCCTGTGTATATTGTGTATATGGATTGACTGATCAACATCCTGTGTATATTGTGTATATGGAATGACTGATCAACATCCTGTGTATATTGTGTATATGGAATGACTGATCAACATCCTGTGTATATTGTGTATATGTAACCACTGATCAACATCCTGTGTAGATTGTGTATATGGAATGACTGATCAACATCCTGTGTATATTGTGTATATGGAATGACTGATCAACATCCTGTGTATATTGTGTATATGGAATGACTGATCAACATCCTATATTGTGTATATGGAATGACTGATCAACATCCTGTGTATATTGTGTATATGGAATGACTTATCAACATCCTGTGTATATTGTGTATATGTAACTACTGATCAACATCCTGTGTATATTGTGTATATGGAATGACTGATCAACATCATGTGTATATTGTGTATATGGAATGACTGATCAACATCCTGTGTATATTGTGTATATGGAATGACTGATCAACATCCTGTGTAGAGTGTGTATATGGAATGACTGATCAACATCCTGTGTAGATTGTGTATATGGAATGACTGATCAACATCCTGTGTATATTGTGTATATGGAATGACTGATCAACATCCTGTGTAGATTGTGTATATGTAACTACTGATCAACATCCTGTGTAGATTGTGTATATGGAATGACTGATCAACATCCTGTGTATATTGTGTATATGGAATGACTGATCAACATCCTGTGTAGAGTGTGTATATGGAATGACTGATCAACATCCTGTGTATATTGTGTATATGGAATGACTGATCAACATCCTGTGTAGATTGTGTATATGGAATGACTGATCAACATCCTGTGTAGATTGTGTATATGGAATGACTGATCAACATCCTGTGTAGATTGTGTATATGGAATGACTGATCAACATCCTGTGTATATTGTGTATATGGAATGACTGATCAACATCCTGTGTAGATTGTGTATATGGAATGACTGATCAACATCCTGTGTAGATTGTGTATATGGAATGACTGATCAACATCCTGTGTAGATTGTGTATATGGAATGACTGATCAACATCCTGTGTATATTGTGTATATGGAATGACTGATCAACATCCTGTGTAGATTGTGTATATGGAATGACTGATCAACATCCTGTGTATATTGTGTATATGGAATGATTGATCAACATCATGTGTAGATTGTGTATATGGAATGACTGGTCAACATCCTGTGTATATTTTGTATATGGAAATACTGATCAACATCCTGTGTTATTGTGTGTGGAATGACTGATCCGATGTAGATTGTGTGTAGTATATGTGTATATTACGTATATGTGTATATTACATATATTGTGTATATTGTGTATATTGTGTATATTGTATATTGCGTAAATTAAGTATGTTTCATGTATATGCGAATTTTGTTTATATTTCGTATATTGTGTATGTTCGGATATTTTGTGTATGTGTGTATATGACGTATATTTCGTGTATTGTGTATGTGCGTATATGACGTATATTTCGTGTATTGTGTATGTGTGTATATGACGTATATTTCATGTATTGTGTATGTGCATATAGGATGTATATTTCGTGTATTGTGTATGTGCGTATAGGACGTATATTTGCGTGTATTGTGTATGTGCATATAGGACGTATATTTGCGTGTATTGTGTATGTGCATATAGGACGTATATTTGCGTGTATTGTGTATGTGCGTATAGGACGTATATTTGCGTGTATTGTGTATGTGCATATAGGATGTATATTTCATGTATTGTGTATGTGTGTATATGACATATATTTCGTGTATTGTGTATGTGTGTATATGACGTATATTTCGTGTATTGTGTATGTGCGTATAGGACGTATATTTGGTGTATTGTGTATGTGCGTATATGACGTATATTTCGTGTATTGTGTATGTGTGTATATGACGTATATTTGTGTGTATTGTGTATGTGTGTTTATGACGTATATTTGCTTGTATTGTGTATGTGTGTATATGACGTATATTTCGTGTATTGTGTATGTGCATATAGGACGTATATTTCGTGTATTGTGTATGTGCATATAGGACGTATATTTGCGTGTATTGTGTATGTGTGTATATGACGTATATTTCGTGTATTGTGTATGTGCATATAGGACGTATATTTGCGTGTATTGTGTATGTGCGTATATGACGTATATTTCGTGTATTGTGTATGTGCGTATAGGACGTATATTTCGTGTATTGTGTATGTGCGTATAGGACGTATATTTCGTGTATTGTGTGTATGTGCGTATATGACGTATATTTCGTGTATTGTGTATGTGCGTATAGGACGTATATTTCGTGTATTGTGTGTATGTGCGTATATGACGTATATTTCGTGTATTGTGTATGTGCGTATAGGATGTATATTTCGTGTATTGTGTATGTGCGTATAGGATGTATATTTCGTGTATTGTGTATGTGCGTATAGGATGTATATTTCGTGTATTGTGTATGTGCGTATAGGACGTATATTTCGTGTATTGTGTGTATGTGCGTATATGACGTATATTTCGTGTATTGTGTATGTGCGTATATGACGTATATTTCGTGTATTGTGTATGTGCGTATATGACGTATATTTCGTGTATTGTGTATGTGCATATAGGATGTATATTTCGTGTATTGTGTATGTGCATATAGGACGTATATTTCGTGTATTGTGTATGTGCATATAGGACGTATATTTCGTGTATTGTGTATGTGCATATAGGACGTATATTTCGTGTATTGTGTATGTGCGTATAGGATGTATATTTCGTGTATTGTGTGTATGTGCGTATATGATGTATATTTCATGTATTGTGTATGTGCGTATATGATGTATATTTCATATATTGTGTATGTGCGTATAGGACGTATATTTCGTGTATTGTGTATGTGCGTATATGATGTATATTTCGTGTATTGTGTATGTGCGTATAGGATGTATATTTCGTGTATTGTGTATGTGCGTATAGGATGTATATTTCGTGTATTGTGTGTATGTGCGTATAGGATGTATATTTCGTGTATTGTGTGTATGTGCGTATATGATGTATATTTCGTGTATTGTGTATGTGCATATAGGATGTATATTTCGTGTATTGTGTATGTGCGTATAGGATGTATATTTCGTGTATTGTGTGTATGTGCGTATAGGATGTATATTTCGTGTATTGTGTGTATGTGCATATAGGATGTATATTTCGTGTATTGTGTATGTGAGTATATGATGTATATTTCGTGTATTGTGTATGTGCGTATAGGATGTATATTTCGTGTATTGTGTGTATGTGCGTATAGGATGTATATTTCGTGTATTGTGTGTATGTGCGTATATGATGTATATTTCGTGTATTGTGTGTATGTGCGTATATGACGTATATTTCGTGTATTGTGTATGTGCGTATATGACGTATATTTCGTGTATTGTGTATGTGCGTATAGGATGTATATTTCGTGTATTGTGTATGTGCGTATATGATGTATATTTCGTGTATTGTGTATGTGCGTATATGACGTATATTTCGTGTATTGTGTATGTGTGTATATGACGTATATTTCGTGTATTGTGTATGTGCGTATATGATGTATATTTCGTGTATTGTGTATGTGCGTATATGACGTATATTTCGTGTATTGTGTATGTGCATATAGGACGTATATTTCGTGTATTGTGTATGTGCGTATATGACGTATATTGTGTACTTGCAGAGACGGTGAGAGGATTTACACATTGCATAAATCAAGGCTGGGCCATGTACTGGGGCACATCGAGGTGGAGCCCCGCTGATATCATGGTAAGATAAATGAAAATATGAGGTATAAATGATTTACCATATTGGGTATTAATCCTATTTTTGCACAAAATGATGCCGTTACTTTCCCTTTGGCACCACATGTTCTCGCAAACTGTCATGACGTCACTAAATTGTCATGATGTCACTAAATTGTCATGATGTCACTAAATTGTCATGACGTCACCTAAATTGTCATGACGTCACTAAATTGTCATGACGTTACTAAATTGTCATGACGTTACTATGCAAAGCAATTAGTTTATACAAATTTATTTTAGCTTGAAACAAGTTATTTCAACTTATATTAATCACTCTCGAGACCTCATTCCTGATGGAATCCATCGCCACGAGGGAGAGAGAAGAGGCAACGTGGAATTTAAATGCCTTGCCTAAGGGCACAATCGTAACGGTTTCAGCGGGGCTCGAACTCCGGACCTTTCACACCTGAAGCGAACGCGCATCCTCTGCGCTATCACGACTTTGCAAAGCAATGTTATATTTATGTTTTGAACAGCGTTATAATTGCGTCAAATCTTCATTTAAATTGTAGTTTGTCTTACCATTAACGTTATGTACCAATTAAAATAGAAATATGCATATTTTAAAGTTTAATTTATAAATTATAAGCATTATTCTCTCAACCAATCAGAATCCTTCCAGGTGTTATTACACATGTGTACATATAAGAAATTATGAGATGACTGTATTACACTTTTTTTAATGTAGTTTATACAAATTTATTTTAGCTCGATTGCCAAACAAGGTCTTGCAACTTATATTAATCACTCTCAAGACCTCATTTCTGATGGAACCCATCGACACGAGGGAAAGAGAAGAGGTTAGTGGCATTTAAATGCCAGGCCTAAGGGCACAATCGTAACGGCTCCAGCAGGGTGCAAACTTGGGGCCTTTCACACCTGAAGCGAACGTGCTACCACTGCGCTGCCATGCACTACCACTGCGCTATCACTGCGCTGCCACTGCACTACCACTGCGCTATTACTACGCTACCACTGCGCTATCACTAAACTACCACTGCGCTACCACTACGCTACCACTGCGCTATCACTACACTACCACTACGCTACCACTGCGCTACCACTACGCTACCACTGCGCTATCACTACACTACCACAGCGCTATCACTATGCTACCACTGCACTATCACTACACTACCACTATGCTACCACTGCGCTACCACTGCGCTATCACTACACTACCACAGCGCTATCACTATGCTACCACAGCGCTATCACTACGCTACCACTGCGCTATCACTACACTATCACTGCGCTACCACTGCTCTATCACTACACTACCACTGCGCTACCACTGCGCTATCACTACACTACCACAGCGCTATCACTATGCTACCACAGCGCTATCACTACGCTACCACTGTGCTATCACTACACTATCACTGTGCTACCACTGCTCTATCAATACACTATCACTACGCTACCACTGCGCTACCACTACGCTACCACTGCGCTATCACTACACTACCACAGTGCTATCACTATGCTACCACAGCGCTATCACTACGCTACCACTGCGCTATCACTACACTATCACTGCGCTACCACTGCTCTATCACTACACTACCACTACGCTACCACTGCGCTATCACTACACTACCACAGCGCTATCACTATGCTACCACAGCGCTATCACTATGCTACCACTGCGCTATCACTACACTATCACTGCGCTACCACTGCTCTATCACTACACTACCACTACGCTACCACTGCTCTATCAATACACTACCACAGCGCTATCACTGTGCTACCACTGCGCTATCACTACACTACCACTACGCTACCACTGCGCTACCACTGCGCTATCACTACACTACCACAGCGCTATCACTACACTATCACTGCGCTATCACTGAACTATCACTACACTACCACTACGCTACCACTGCTCTATCAATACACTACCACTACGCTACCACTGCGCTATCACTACACTACCACAGCGCTATCAGTATGCTACCACTGCGCTATCACTACACTACCACTACGCTACCACTGCGCTATCACTACACTACCACAGCGCTATCACTATGCTACCACTGCGCTATCACTACACTACCACTACGCTACCACTGCGCTACCACTATGCTACCACTGCGCTATCACTACACTACCACAGCGCTATCACTATGCTACCACAGCGCTATCACTACGCTACCACTGCGCTATCACTACACTACCACTGCGCTACCACTGCTCTATCACTACACTACCACTGCGCTACCACTACGCTACCACTGCACTATCACTACACTACCACAGCGCTATCACTATGCTACCACAGTGCTATCACTACGCTACCACTGCGCTATCACTGCGCTACCACTGCTCTATCACTACACTACCACTACGCTACCACTGCTCTATCAATATACTATCACTACACTACCACAGCGCTATCATTGTGCTACCACTGCGCTATCACTACACTACCACTATGCTACCACTGCGCTACCACTACGCTACCACTGCGCTATCACTACACTACCACAGCACTATCACTACACTATCACTACACTACCACTGCGCTATCACTACGCTACCACTGCTCTATCAATACACTGCCACTACGCTACCACTGCGCTATCACTACACTACCACAGCGCTATCACTATGCTACCACTGCGCTATCACTACACTACCACTACGCTACCACTGCGCTATCACTACACTACCACAGCGCTATCACTATGCTACCACAGCGCTATCACTACGCTACCACTGCGCTATCACTACGCTACCATTGCGCTATCACTACACTACCACAACACTAGCACTGCGCTATCAATACGCTACCATTGCGCTATCACTACACTATCACTGCGCTACCACTGCTCTATCACTACACTATCACTGCGCTATCACTACACTATCACTGCGCTACCACTGCTCTATCACTACACTATCACTGCGCTACCACTGCGCTATCACTACACTACCACTACACTACCACTGCGCTATCACTACGCTACCATTGCGCTATCACTACACTACCACTGCGCTATCACTATGCTACCATTGCGCTATCACTACACTACCACTCTGCTATCACTACGCTACCATTGCGCTATCACTACGCTACCATTGCGCTATCACTACACTACCATTGCACTACACTACCACTGCGCTATCACTACACTACCACTGCGCTATCACTACACTACCATTGCGCTATCACTACACTACCACTGCACTATCACTACGCTACCATTGCGCTATCACCACGCTACCATTGCGCTATCACTACACTACCACTGCGCTATCACTACACTACCACTGCGCTATCACTACGCTACCATTGCGCTATCACTACGCTACCATTGCGCTATCACTATGCTACCACTGTGCTATCACTACGCTACCATTGCGCTATCACTACGCTACCATTGCGCTATCACTACACTACCACTGCGCTATCACTACACTACCACTGCGCTATCACTGTGCTACCACTGTGCTACCACTGCACTATCACAACTTCCATATTTTATAAATCCTCTCATACAAGCAAAGTTATGTGATAAAAATATTGTTTGCAACAGTGTTCAAGTATCCCCAGTGACCCTAATATCGGTGAATACTAATAAGCGGTGATATCAGAATTAATCCAAATGAACCGCACATGTTCATTTTGTGCTTACTATTGACAATTTCTGTTGGATTTCTGCAACTGTCCATAGCAAAAACTAGCTGAAATGTCATTTCTACGGGTAAATGTACCTTAATTTATTCAAAACGTGTATTTTCCTCTTACACTCGTAAGTTTTCGTTCATTTTGTCAATATTTAGGTGAATTTCAATGAATTTGTTATCTATCGGCTGCATTTGACATTTGTAAGGTGCCCGCTACACATGTGACGTCACATGATTGCCGTATATGGCATGTATTGCTACTGGTATGAAATTATAAGGCGAAATTTACATCGTCACCGATCATTGGTATCACCGCGTAAATAAAAGATGGAAGCATGTGCTGTTGCTCTCACTTTGTTTTTGATTTAATTATGATTTATTTCTTACTAACTAATATTGCATACAATAAAATAAATATGATTATGCTTAATTGAGAGTGAACATTATTTGTACAGCCTCATTTTGAAACACAAATACACAGGTTATTGCTTATGTCACTGGTTACCGGTATACCCAGGATTATAAATGTTAAAATGGTTGGATTTATATTCTACAATACTTGGTATTACTGGTTTTGTAAGGAATACAATTTTATCACATAACTTTGCTTGTGGTTGTAAAACAACAAATAAATTGCCTATTAAATACATAATTTTATAGTAAAAAGTAAAAATATACAGTCTGTTCATTTATATTTCCAATCTTTCATTTCTTCTGATACCACATCCACTGTGAAGAGGTATTCAAATCAGCCAAGACTATTTCAAATTTTATGTTTCAAATAACAAATGCTCACCTGTGAATAACGTCACTGTGTTTACACACTATTCCTCCGCCAAATAATACAGTATACCGACCTTCAGTTTGCAATGGCCTGAATTCTTATACCACATCTTTTCTACACATCAACTAGTCTGAAGTCTTCTCAAGTCACATAATTTCTCAAAAAACACAAAAACTATACACTGCCTGTCATGAAAATGCATTTTTATCAAAAAGAAAAATGAACTATATTAGTCATTGGGACTACATTCGAGTGGACTGCGGATGCACTTCTGCCTATTTACGTATATACAACCTTGTATACAGTGTAATACAGTCTCATAAATTCTTGTATGATCACACGTTTAATAACACCTGGAAGGATTCTGATTGGTCGCTGCATGACATTGACAGCTTGCAATAGACATTCGACATATACATAATGTTTGTGTTCATGCTTTATTTGTTGAAAAGCAACGACTAAATCAATAAAATGCTAAATATGAACTAGCAGAATACAGTGATTAAAAATATTGTGTTGATGATTTGCGTGAAGTTGTTAGATTATCAGGGCGTATGAATTAGCTTAATGCAATAAGGCTCAAAAATATACTGGCAAACAGGAACATTTTATATCCTCATATTTACGGTTGTTGTTACTATGGTAATGTGATAAAAAGGATCTTGCATTTGTGGTGATTTCATACCATATTTTTTTATGAGACTCGTTTTGGAAACACTCCTTATTATAGGTTAATTATTTTATACAAATTTATTTTAGCTCGATTGCGAAACAAGTTCTTTCAACTTATATAAATCGCTCTCGAGACCTCATTCCTGATGGAATCCATCGCCACGAGGGAGAGAAGAGGCAACGTGGAATTTAAATGCCTTGCCTAAGGACACAATCGTAACGTCTCCAGCGGGGCTCGAGATTTAGGTTAATATACTATTATATCTCCATACAAACGACAGCCATTTAACCCATTCCTTCATAGAGATTTAGGTTAATATACTATTATATCTCCATACAAACCACAGCCATTTAACCCTTTCCTTCATAGAGATTTAGGTTAATATACTATTATATCTCCATACAAACCACAGCCATTTAACCCATTCCTTCATAGAGATTTAGGTTAATATACTATTATATCTCCATACAAACCACAGCCATTTAACCCATTCCTTCATAGAGATTTAGGTTAATATACTATTATATCTCCATACAAATGACAGCCATTTAACTATCATGCAGTGGATAAGTAGTCACCATATGTAACCCACCTCCATAGATATTACTGGAACTACATAGAGATTTATGTTAATATACTATTATATCTCCATACAAATGACAGCCATTTAACTATCATGCAGTGGATAAGTAGTCACCATATCTATCCCACCTCCATAGATATTACTGGGACTACATGAGATTTAGGTTAATATACTATTATATCTCCATACACACGACAGCCATTTAGCTATCATGCAGTGGATAAGTAGTTGTCATATCTATCCCACCTCCATAGATATTACTGGGACTTCATAGAGATTTAGGTTAATATACTATTATATCTCCATACAAACGACAGCCATTTACCTATCATGCAGTGGATAAGTAGTTGTCATATCTATCCCACCTCCATAGATATTACTGGGACTACATGAGATTTCTTGCCTTTATTATGAATATTGGTTTGGCTACTACATTGTCAATGTATGTGGTATTGGTAATGGTGTCAATAGGTGCTTCTATGAAGGAAGGGTTAAGCGAGCCTATTGGCTATTGAGTTGTGGAATTTTGCGAGTCGTTTGGCGTGATTAACCCATTTGATTCAAACAGTATTTGCAAAGAACATAGAGCCAGATCGGCCGCCACAGAACGTATCATCTGATCAGGCTCTATGCTGTTTGCTATTCAGATGATACTTGGCTATGTAGCAAACAACATAGATCCTGATCAGCATGCAGCATCACGCTGCAGCTGATCTGGATCTATGTTGTTTGCAAAAGCCTTTAAATGTATCCAGAATCAAATGGGTTAATAGTAAAATTCTAAAAATCGTGTCATAAAATTTGGTATGAAATCACCACGACTGTAAGATCGTATGTATACGTATAGAAATTGTGAGAGTGAGTTAGAACAGGAATATTAGTTTAACGTGATTGAGAAATAATGATTTGTTCATGTGTTGGACTACAGGAGGCATATTCGGTGGCACGACAGTTCAACTTGATACCTCCCATAGCAGAGCAGACAGAGTACCATCTGTTTCAGAGGGAGAAAGTGGAAACACAGATGCCGGAACTATACCATAAAATAGGTACCTCCTACTATACTAAACTATGCATACAAACACATCGGTCAAGGTTAGGATGGTCAGCGAAGTGTCCATTCACATTCACCTCCTTCTATGCTAAGCTATGCATACGAACACATCGATCAAGGTTAAGATGGTCACCGAAGTGTCCGCTCACATTCACCTCCTTCTATACTAAACTATGCATACGAACACATCGATCAAGGTTAAGATGGTCACCGAAGTGTCCACTCACATTGACCTCCTTCTATGCTAAACTATGCATACTTTATAACTTGACAATTAGCTTCAAATGAACACCTAGTGGAAACCTAATATGACCATTCAAAAACGCCATACTCGTGACCTTGAGATTGACCTTGCAAGTAGCCTGGGAACAGGCGTCGATATATGTCGCCTGGTCAGTCAAATAAATATTTTTTAACACCAATACTATTAATTGGGCTGTATTGAGCTTCTGATAATATCAACGTCATTTTGCCAGAAGTTAAAAAGTGAAAAATGAGTGGAACCGAGGCTCCCTTGCAAGGTCAAATCAAGGTTGTGTGAAATCAAGCATTTGTTCTTGTGTCAATTACCAGCTCCTGGGTATGCATCAATTACCAGCTCCTGGGTATGCATCAATTACCAGCTCCTGGGTATGCATCAATTACCAGCTCCTGGGTATGCATCAATTACCAGCACCTTGGTATACATCAATTACCAGCTCCTGGGTATGCATCAATTACCAGCTCCTGGGTATGCATCAATTACCAGCTCCTGGGTATGCATCAATCATTTACCAGCGCCTTGGTATGCATCAATTACCAGCGCCTTGGTATACATCAATTACCAGCGCCTGGGTATGCATCAATTACCAGCGCCTGGGTATGCATCAATTACCAGCACCTTGGTATACATCAATTACCAGCGCCTTGGTATACATCAATTACCAGTGCCTGGGTATGCATCAATTACCAGCGCCTTGGTATACATCAATTACCAGTGCCTGGGTATGCATCAATTACCAGCGCCTTGGTATACATCAATTACCAGTGCCTGGGTATGCATCAATTACCAGTGCCTTGGTATACATCAATTACCAGTGACTTGGTATACATCAATTACCAGCACATGGGTATGCATCAATTACCAGTGTCTGGATATGCATCAATTACCAGTGTCTGGATATACATCAATTACCAGCACATGGGTATGCATCAATTACCAGTGTCTGGATATGCATCAATTACCAGTGTCTGGATATGCATCAATTACCAGCACCTGGGTATACATCAATTACCAGTGTCTGGATATGCATCAATTACCAGTGTCTGGATATGCATCAATTACTAGCACCTGGGTATACATCAATTACCAGCATCTGGATATGCATCAATTACCAGCACCTGGGTATACATCAATTACCAGCACCTGGGTATACATCTCTCCGCCTGCTATTCTCTAGTTAATACTATTTCACAGGTGTTGGTACCATAATCTGGTCCCCAATGGCGAGTGGTATCCTGACTGGGAAATACGACGACGGCATTCCTATATACTCGAGGGCCGCTCTTAAGGTAGGTGTTAAACTTGATGATGAATGGCAGCTTAAGATACATGACCGTGTTATGAGTTAATATAGTCGCACATTAAAGTGTGTGTTTTACGTTTATTTATCGTCTGTACCGACGCCTCCTGGAAAGATTAGTCTGTTTAGATGTTTGGAGGATAGTGCAATGATACAGACAGAGACCCATTCCAGAGTCTCCTCTGGTTCTTTTATGTGCATGGTGTAAAGCACCGACACGAGATCTCGGTAATTACTGTTCTATATTTATAGTTTAGTGTTAGTTTCTCAGCAACATTTAAAAGATCTGTCAAGTAAATGAGTCATTATTTGTTATCCTCAACGGAATTTCACAATGTGTTATTATGGTTTGCATGTTATTGTGGTTTATATGTTATTATGGTTTATATGTTATTATGGTTTGTGTGTTATTGTGGTTTACATGTTATTATGGTTTACATGTTATTATGGTTTACATGTTATTATGGTTTATATGTTATTATGGTTTTCATGTTATTGTGGTTTATATGTTATTGTGGTTTATATGTTATTATGGTTTACATGTTATTATGGTTTATATGTTATTGTGGTTTACATGTTATTATGGTTTATATGTTACTATGGTTTGCATGTTATTATGGTTTACATGTTTTTATGGTTGATATGTTATTATGGTTTACATGTTATTATGGTTTGCATGTTATTATGTGTTATTGTGGTTTATATGTTATTGTGGTTTATATGTTATTATGGTTTATATGTTATTATGGTTTATATGTTATTATGGTTTATATGTTATTATGGTTTATATGTTATTATGGTTTACATGTTATTATGGTTTATATGTTATTATGGTTTGTGTGTTATTATGGTTTGTGTGTTATTGTGGTTTATATGTTATTATGGTTTATATGTTATTATGGTTGATATGTTATTATGGTTTATATGTTATTATGGTTTATATGTTATTATGGTTTATATGTTATTATGGTTGATATGTTATTATGGTTGATATGTTATTATGGTTGATATGTTATTATGGTTTATATGTTATTATGGTTTATATATTATTATGATTTATATGTTATATGTTATTATGGTTTATATGTTATTATGGTTTACATGTTATTATGGTTTACATGTTATTTTGGTTTATATATTATTATGGTCTATATGTTATTGTGGTTTACATGTTATTGTGGTTTATATGTTATTATGGTTTACATGTTATTGTGGTTTACATGTTATTGTGGTTTATATGTTATTATGGTTTATATGTTATTATGGTTTATATGTTATTATGGTTTATATGTTATTATGGTTTATATGTTATTATGGTTGATATGTTATTATGGTTTATATGTTATTATGGTTTATATGTTATTATGGTTTATATGTTATTATGGTTTATATGTTATTATGGTTTATATGTTATTATGGTTTATATGTTATTATGGTTTATATGTTATTATGGTTTATGTTATTATGGTATATGTTATTATGGTTTATATTTATTATGTTTATATGTTATTATGGTTTATATGTTATTATGGTTTATATGTTATTATGGTTTATATGTTATTATGGTTTATATGTTATTATGGTTTATATGTTATTATGGTTGATATGTTATTATGGTTTATATGTTATTATGGTTTATATATTATTATGGTTTATATGTTATTATGGTTTATATGTTATTATGGTTTATATGTTATTATGGTTTACATGTTATTATGGTTTATATGTTATTATGGTTTGTGTGTTATTGTGGTTTATATGTTATTATGGTTTATATGTAATTATGGTTGATATGTTATTATGGTTTATATGTTATTATGGTTTATATGTTATTATGGTTGATATGTTATTATGGTTTATATGTTATTATGGTTTATATGTTATTATGGTTTATATATTATTATAATTTATATGTTATTATGGTTTATATGTTATTATGGTTTATATGTTATTATGGTTTATATGTTATTATGGTTTACATGTTATTATGGTTTACATGTTATTTTGGTTTATATATTATTATGGTCTATATGTTATTGTGGTTTACATGTTATTGTGGTTTATATGTTATTATGGTTTACATGTTATTGTGGTTTACATGTTATTGTGGTTTATATGTTATTATGGTTTATATGTTATTATGGTTTATATGTTATTATGGTTTATATGTTATTATGGTTTATATGTTATTATGGTTTATATGTATTATGGTTTATATGTTATTATGGTTTATATGTTATTATGGTTTATATGTTATTATGGTTTACATGTTATTATGGTTTATATGTTATTATGGTTTATATGTTATTATGGTTTACATGTTATTATGGTTTACATGTTATTTTGGTTTACATGTTATTATGGTCTACATGTTATTGTGGTTTACATGTTATTGTGGTTTATATGTTATTATGGTTTATATTTATATGGTTTATATGTTATTATGGTTTACATGTTATTATGGTTTATATGTTATTATGGTTTACATGTTATTATGGTTTATATGTTATTATGGTTTATATGTTATTATGGTTTACATGTTATTATGGTTTATATGTTATTATGGTTTACATGTTATTGTGGTTTACATGTTATTGTGGTTTACATGTTATTGTGGTTTATATGTTATTGTGGTTTATATGTTATTATGGTTTATATTTATTATGGTTTATATGTTATTATGGTTTACATGTTATTATGGTTTACATGTTATTTTGGTTTATATATTATTATGGTCTATATGTTATTGTGGTTTACATGTTATTGTGGTTTATATGTTATTATGGTTTATATGTTATTATGGTTTATATATTATTATGGTTTACATGTTATTATGGTTTACATGTTATTTTGGTTTATATATTATTATGGTCTATATGTTATTGTGGTTTACATGTTATTGTGGTTTATATGTTATTATGGTTTATATGTTATTATGGTTTATATATTATTATGGTTTACATGTTATTATGGTTTACATGTTATTTTGGTTTATATATTATTATGGTCTATATGTTATTGTGGTTTACATGTTATTGTGGTTTATATGTTATTATGGTTTATATGTTATTATGGTTTATATATTATTATGGTTTACATGTTATTATGGTTTACATGTTATTTTGGTTTATATATTATTATGGTCTATATGTTATTGTGGTTTACATGTTATTGTGGTTTATATGTTATTATGGTTTATATGTTATTATGGTTTATATGTTATTATGGTTTATATGTTATTATGGTTTATATGTTATTATGGTTTATATGTTATTATGGTTTATATGTTATGGTTTATATGTTATTGTGGTTTATATGTTATTATGGTTTATATGTTATTATGGTTTATATGTTATTATGGTTTACATGTTATTATGGTTTATATGTTATTATGGTTTATATGTTATGGTTTATATGTTATTATGGTTTACATGTTATTATGGTTTACATGTTATTATGGTTTATATGTTATTATGGTTTATATGTTATTATGGTTTATATGTTATTATGGTTTATATGTTATTATGGTTTACATGTTATTATGGTTTACATGTTATTTTGGTTTATATATTATTATGTTTATGTGTTATTATGTTTATGTGTTATTATGTTTATATGTTATTATGTTTATATGTTATTATGTTTATATGTTATTAGGGCTACAGCTGGTTGAAGGATAAGATATTGAGCGAGGAAGGACGTAAGCAGCAGACTAAACTTCGAGAAGTAGCCGAAATAGCTGACAAAATAGGCTGCTCACTCTCCCAACTGGCAATTGGTAAAAACACCAGTCACAGTGACCCGTAATAGACTGTTCACTCCCCCAACTGGCAATTGGTAAAAACACCAGTCACAGTGACCCATAATAGACTGTTCACTCTCCCAACTGGCAATTGGTAAAAACACAAGTCACAGTGGCTCGTAATAGGCTGCTCACTCTCCAAACTGGCAATTGGTAAAAACACCAGTCACAGTGGCCCGTAATAGACTGTTCACTCTCCCAACTGGCAATTGGTAAAAACACCAGTCACAGTGACCCGTAATAGACTGTTCACTCCCCCAACTGGCAATTGGTAAAAACACCAGTCACAGTGACCCGTAATAGACTGTTCACTCTCCCAACTGGCAATTGGTAAAAACACCAGTCACAGTGGCTCGTAATAGGCTGCTCACTCTCCCAACTGGCAATTGGTAAAAACACCAGTCACAGTGGCTCGTAATAAACATTCGCTATAATGATACGTTATTTGTATTTTTTTATAAACAGGCTTTATTGACTTACATTATCTCGTTGGCGCTCAAACTCAATGTTGAAAGAAACAGTGTACCTGGAGAAAACCAACCTGTCCGATTTTGCGATGACCGTATCTTCTAGCATACTCTCCGTCCGAGCTGAGGATTGAACCAGGTTGCATTGGTGAGAAGCGAGCGTGCTAACCGCTGCGCTATATGTACGAATGTATTGTGCTCTTGCTCCCAGGATCTTTCATAGCAGATTTCTTATTTTTTGTTAATACAGCTCGATTGCGAAACAAGTTCTTGCAACTTATATTATTATATTAATCACTCTCGAGACCTCATTCCTGATGGAGGGGATTGAGGTGTGCTGGCTCAATGGTGGAGGGGATTGAGATGTGCTGGCTCAATGGTGGAGGGGATTGAGGTGTACTGGCTCAATGGTGGAGGGGGATTGAGGTGTACTGGTTCAATGGTGGAGGGGATTGAGGTGTGCTGGCTCAATGGTGGAGGGTATTGAGGTGTACTGGCTCAATGGTGGAGGGGGATTGAGGTGTACTGGCTCAAT
>CM026401.1:2798109-2813279 GCA_014843695.1 Archivesica marissinica
AACATGTAAACCATAATAACATGTAAACCATAATAACATGTAAACCATAATAACATATAAACCATAATAACATGTAAACCATAATAACATGTAAACCACAATAACATATAAACCATAATAACATATAAACCATAATAACATATAAACCATAATAACATATAAACCATAATAACATATAAACCATAATAACATATAAACCATAATAACATGTAAACCATAATAACATGCAAACCATAATAACACATTGTGAAATTCCGGTGGGGATAACAAATAATGACTCATTTACTTGACAGATCTTTTAAATGTTGCTTAGAAACTAACACTAAACTATAAATATAGAACAGTAATTACCGAGATCTCGTGTCGGTGGTTTACACCATGCACATAAAAGAACCAGAGGAGACTCTGGAATGGGTCTCTGTCTGTATCATTGCACTATCCTCCAAACATCTAACAGACTAATCTTTCCAGGAGGCGTCGGTACAGACGATAAATAAACGTAAAACACACACTTTAATGTGCGACTATATTAACTCATAACACGGTCATGTATCTTAAGCTGCCATTCATCATCAAGTTTAACACATACCTTAAGAGCGGCCCTCGAGTATATAGGAATGCCGTCGTCGTATTTCCCAGTCAGGATACCACTCGCCATTGGGGACCAGATTATGGTACCAACACCTGTGAAATAGTATTAAGAGAGAATAGCAGGCGGAGAGTTGCATACCCAGGTGCTGGTAATTGATGCATACTCATGCGCTGGTAAT
Organism: Archivesica marissinica; assembly: GCA_014843695.1. Classification (NCBI taxonomy): domain Eukaryota; kingdom Metazoa; phylum Mollusca; class Bivalvia; order Venerida; family Vesicomyidae; genus Archivesica; species Archivesica marissinica. Next base: position 2,798,880 of record CM026401.1, read on the forward strand.
TGATGCATACCCAGGCACTGGTAATTGATGCTACCCAGGTGCTGGTAATTGATGCATACCCAGGCGCTGGTAATTGATGCATACCCAGGCACTGGTAATTGATGCATACCCAGGCACTGGTAATTGATGTATACCCAGGCGCTGGTAATTGATGCATACCCAGGCACTGGTAATTGATGCATACCAAGGCGCTGGTAATTGATGCATACTCAGGCACTGGTAATTGATGCATACCCAGGCACTGGTAATTGATGCATATCCAGGCACTGGTAATTGATGCATACCCAGGCACTGGTAATTGATGCATATCCAGGCACTGGTAATTGATGCATACCCAGGTGCTGGTAATTGATGTATAACCAGGCGCTGGTAATTGATGCATACACAGGTGCTGGTAATTGATGTATAACCAGGCGCTGGTAATTGATGCATACCCAGGTGCTGGTAATTGATGTATAACCAGGCGCTGGTAATTGATGCATACCCAGGTGCTGGTAATTGATGTATAACAAGGCGCTGGTAATTGATGCATACCCAGGTGCTGGTAATTGATGTATAACCAGGCGTGGTAATTGATGAATACCCAGACACTGGAATGATGATACCCAGGCACTGGTAATTGATGTATAACCAGGCGCTGGTATTGATGCTACCCAGGTGCTGTATTTGATGTATAACCAGGCGCTGGTAATTGATGCATACCCAGACAATGGTAATTGATGTATACCCTGGCACTGTAATTGGATGATACCCAGGTGCTGGTATTGATGTGTACCTCAGGTGTTGGTAATGATGTATACCCATGTGTTGGTAATTGATGTATACCCAGGTGCTGGTAATTGATGTATACCCATGTGCTGGTAATTGATGTATACCCAGGTGCTGGTAATTGATGTATACTCATGTGCTGGTAATTGATGTATACCCATGTGCTGGTAATTGATGTATATCCAGGTACTGGTAATTGATGCATACCCATGTGCTGGTAATTGATGTATATCCAGGTAATTGATGTATATCCAGGCACTGGTAATTGATGTATATCCAGGTGCTGGTAATTGATGCATATTCAGGTGCTGGTAATTGATGCATACCCATGCACTGGTAATTGATGTATACCCATACGCTGGTAATTGATGTATATCCAGGTGCTGGTAATTGATGCATAGTGTGGTTTGTGTTCCAGGCACTGGTAATTGATGTATACCCAGGCGCTGGTAATTGATGCATATCCAGGCACTGTAAGTGATGTATACCAGGTGCTGGTAATTGATGTATACCCAGGTGCTGGTAATTGATGTATACCCAGGTGCTGGTAATTGATGTATACCCAGGTGCTGGTAATTGATGTATACCCAGGTGCTGGTAATTGATGTATACCCAGACGCTGGTAATTGATGCTACCCAGGTGCTGGTAATTGATGCATATCCAGGCACTGGTAATTGATGTATACCCAGGTGCTGGTAATTGATGTATATCCAGGCACTGGTAATTGATGTATACCCATGTGCTGGTAATTGATGTATACCAAGGTGCTGGTAATTGATGTATACCCAGGCGCTGGTAATTGATGTATACCAAGGCACTGGTAATTGATGCATACCCAGGCACTGGTAATTGATGTATACCAAGGTGCTGGTAATTGATGTATACCAAGGTGCTGGTAATTGATGTATACCCAGGCGCTGGTAATTGATGTATACCAAGGCACTGGTAATTGATGCATACCCAGGCACTGGTAATTGATGTATACCAAGGTGCTGGTAATTGATGTATACCAAGGTGCTGGTAATTGATGTATACCCAGGCGCTGGTAATTGATGTATACCAAGGCACTGGTAATTGATGCATACCCAGGCACTGGTAATTGATGTATACCAAGGTGCTGGTAATTGATGTATACCAAGGTGCTGGTAATTGATGTATACCCAGGCGCTGGTAATTGATGTATACCAAGGCACTGGTAATTGATGCATACCCAGGCACTGGTAATTGATGTATACCAAGGTGCTGGTAATTGATGTATACCAAGGTGCTGGTAATTGATGTATACCCAGGCGCTGGTAATTGATGTATACCAAGGCACTGGTAATTGATGCATACCCAGGCACTGGTAATTGATGTATACCAAGGTGCTGGTAATTGATGTATACCCAGGTGCTGGTAATTGATGTATAACCAGGCGCTGGTAATTGATGTATACCAATGTGCTGGTAATTGATGCATATCCAGACACTGGTAATTGATGTATAACCAGGCGCTGGTAATTGATGTATACCAAGGTGCTGGTAATTGATGTATACCAAGGCGCTGGTAATTGATGCATACCCAGGCGCTGGTAATTGACACAAGAACAAATGCTTGATTTCACACAACCTTGATTTGACCTTGCAAGGTAGCCTAGGTTCCACTCATTTTTCACTTTTTAACTTTTGGCAAAATGAGGTTGATATTATCAGAAGCTCAATACGGCCCAATTAATAGTATTGTTGTTAAAAAATATTTATTTGACTGACCAGGCAACATATATCGACGCCTGTTCCCAGGCTACTTGCAAGGTCAATCTCAAGGTCACGAGTATGGCGTTTTTGAAAGGTCATATTAGGTTTCCATTAGGTGTTCATTTGAAGCTAATTGTCAAGTTATGAAGTATGCATAGCTTAGCATAGAAGGAGGTCAATGTGAGCGGACACTTCGGTGACCATCCTAACCTTGATCGATGTGTTTGTATGCATAGTTTAGTATAGTAGGAGGTCAAGGTGAGCGGACACTTCGGTGACCACCCTAACCTTGATCGATGTGTTTGTATGCATAGTTTAGTATAGTAGGAGGTACCTATTTTATGATATAGTTCCGGCATCTGTGTTTCCACTTTCTCCCTCTGAAACAGATGGTACTCTGTCTGCTCTGCTATGGGAGGTATCAAGTTGAACTGTCGTGCCACCGAATATGCCTCATGTAGTCCAACACATGAACAAATCATTATCTCTCAATCAATTATGTTAAACTAATATTCCTGTTCTAACTCACTCTCACAATTTCTATACGTATACATAAGATCTTACAGTCGTGGTGATTTCATACCAAATTTTATGAAACGATTTTTAGAATTTTACTATTAACCCATTTGATTCTGGATACATTTAAAGGCTTTTGCAAACAACATAGATCCAGATCAGCCGCAGCGTGATGCTGCATGCTGATCAGGATCTATGTTGTTTGCTACATAGCCAAGTATCATCTGAATAGCAAACAGCATAGAGCCTGATCAGATGATACGTTCTGTGGCGGCCGATCTGGCTCTATGTTCTTTGCAAATACTGTTTGAACGGTATCCAGAATGAAATGGGTTAATCACGCCAAAAGACTCGCAAAATTCCACAACTCTATAGCCAATATGCTCGCTTAACCCTTCCCTCATAGAAGCACCTGTTGACACCATTACCAATACCACATACATTGACAATGTAGTAGCCAAACCAATGTTCATAACCCTTTCCCTCATAGAAGCACCTATTGACACCATTACCAATACCACATACATTGACAATGTAGTAGCCAAACCAATGTTCATAACCATTTCCCTCATAGAAGCACCTCTTGACGCCATTACCAATACCACATACATTGACAATGTAGTAGCCAAACCAATGTTCATAACCCTTTCCCTCATAGAAGCACCTATTGACACCATTACCAATACCACATACATTGACAATGTAGTAGCTAAACCAATGTTCATAATAAAGGCAAGAAATCTCATGTAGTCCCAGTAATATCTATGGAGGTGGGATAGATATGGTGACTACTTATCCACTGCATGATAAGTAAATGGCTGTCGTTTGTATGGAGATATAAGAATATATTAACCTAAATCTCTATGAAGGAAAGGGTTAAATGGCTGTTGTTTGTAAGGAGATATAATAGTATATTAACCTAAATCTCTATGAAGGAAAGGGTTAAATGGCTGTCGTTTGTATGGAGATATAATAGTATATTAACCTAAATCTCTATGAAGGAAAGGGTTAAATGGCTGTCGTTTGTATGGAGATATAATAGTATATTAACCTAAATCTCTATGAAGGAAAGGGTTAAATGGCTGTCGTTTGTATGGAGATATAATAGTATATTAACCTAAATCTCTATGAAGGAAAGTGTTAAATGGCTGTCGTTTGTATGGAGCTATAATAGTATATTAACCTAAATCTCTATGAAGGAAAGGGTTAATAGCAATATTACAAAACGAGTTTCATAAAAAAATATGGTATGAAATCACCACACGTGCAAGATCCTTTTTATCACATTACCATAGTAACAACAACCGTAAATCACAGGGATTCGGCACGTTTGGGGGTACTAGTATATATATTTAAGTACAGGGATTCTACTCTGTGTGATGTCAGATTTCGCATCGATCAGTAAAATGGCCCTATCTGAAACAATTTTGTACAAATCTGTCCAAATATAACGCCTATCCCGAGTCTTTATATTGTTCTTCAAATAAAACACAACTTTAAGCTGCATGTATGTATACTTTGCAAACAATTGCCACAGACGTTGGCCATAGTAGGTCACATTTCCATACTAGGACACGGGTTCTGTCAGCAACAAAAAAAAATCTTCGACGGGAGAGTTTTAACTGTGAATAACATTATCAATAAAATGTGTTTCCACTAACCTGTATGTTTATTCGGCAAAAATGTACATCAAAAAGAGATTTCGTAGCATTTTCAATTTGTTTTGAAAAATTCTAAAGCGGCGCAATTCGCGTTGAAACGGTTGACGAGCGTTCTGATTGGATTATTAGAATGTAACAAGATGTTTTTTTATATATGAAGAACAATCATAATCCAATCAGAACGCTTGTTTCAACGCGAATTGCGCCGCTTTAGAATTTTTCAAAACAAATTGAAAATGCTACGAAATCTCTTTTTGACGTACATTTTTGCCGAATAAACATACAGGTTAGTGGAAACACATTTTATTGATAATGTTATTCACAGTTAAAACTCTCCCGTCGAAGATTTTTTTTTGTTGCTGACAGAACCCGTGTCCTAGTATGGAAATGTGACCTGCTATGGCCAATGTATGTGGCAATTGTTTGCAAAGTATACATGCATGCAGCTTAAAGTTGTGTTTTATTTGAAGAACAATATAAAGACTCGGGATAGGCGTTATATTTGGACAGCTTTGTACAAAATTGTTTCAGATAGGGCCATTTTACTGATCGATGCGAAATCTGACATCACACAGAGTAGAATCCCTGTACTTAAATATATATACTAGTACCCCCAAACGTGCCGAATCCCTGTGCCGTAAATATGAGGATATAAAATGTTCCTGTTTCTCAGTATATTTTTGAGCCTTATTGCATTAAGCTAATTCATACGCCCTGATAATCTAACAACTTCACGCAAATCATCAACACAATATTTTTAATCACTGTATTCTGCTAGTTCATATTTAGCATTTTATTGATTTAGCAGTTGATTTTCAACAAATAAAGCATGAACACAAACAATATGTATATGTCGAATGTCTATTGCAAGCTGTCAATGTCATGCAGCGACCAATCAGAATCCTTCCAGGTGTTATTAAACGTGTGATCATACAAGAATTTATGAGACTGTATTACACTGAATACAAGGTTGTATATACGTAAATAGGCAGAAGTGCATCCGCGGTCCACTCGAATGTAGTCCCAATGACTAATATAATTCATTTTTCTTTTTGATAAAAATGCATTTTCATGACAGGCAGTGTATAGTTTTTGTGTTTTTTGAGAAATGATGTGACTTGTGACTTGAGAAGACTTCACACTAGTTGATGTGTAGAAAAGATGTGGTATAAGAATTCAGGCCATTGCAAACTGAAGGTCGGTATACTGTATTATTTGGCGGAGGAATAGAGTGTGTAAACACAGTGACGTTATTCACAGGCGAGCACTGGTTATTTGAAACATAAAATTTGAAATATTCTTGGTGTGTTTCAGGCTGATTTGAATACCTCTTCACAGTGGATGGATGTGGTATCAGAAGAAATGAAAGATTGGAAATATAAATGAACAGACTGTATGTTTTTACTTTTTACTATGTATTTAATAGGCAATTTATTTGTTGTTTTACAACCACAAGCAAAGTTATGTGATAAAATTGTATTCCTTACAAAACCAGTAATACTAAGTATTGTAGAATATAAATCCAACCATTTTAACATTTATAATGTACAGTATCCTGGGTATACCGGTAACCAGTGATAGCAATAGCCTGTGTATTTTGGTTCCAAAATGAGGCTGTACAAATAATGCTCACTATCAATTAAGCATAATCATATTTATTTTATTGTATGCAATATCAGTTAGTAAGAAATAAATCATAACTAAATCAAAAACAAAGTGAAAGCAACAGCACATGCTTCCATCTTTTATTTACGCTGTAATACCAATGATCGGCGATGATGTAAATGTCGCCTTACAAGTTCATACGAGTACTGAGTAGCAATACATGCCATATACGGCAATCATGTGACGTCACATGAGTAGCGGGCACCTTACAAATGTCAAATGCAGCCGATAGATAACAAATTCATTGAAATTCACCTAAATATTGACAACATGAACGAAAACTGTTACGAGTGTAAGAGGAAAAAACAAGTTTTGAATAAATTAAGGTACATTTACCCATAGAAATGACATTTCAGCTAGTTTTTGCTATGGACAGTTGCAGAAATCGGACAGAGATTGTCAATAGTAACCACAAAATGAACATGTGCGCTTCATTTGGATTAATTCTGATATCACCGTTTATTAGTATTCACCGATATTAGGGTTACTGGGGATACTTGAACACTGTTGCAAAAAATATTGTTATCACATAACTTTGCTTGTATGATAGAATTTATCAAATATGGAAGTCGTGATAGCGCAGTGGTAGCGTAGTGATAGCGCAGTGGTAGTGTAGTGATAGCGCAGTGGTAGCATAGTGATAGCGCAGTGGTAGTGTAGTGATAGCGCGTTCGCTTCAGGTGTGAAAGGCCCCAAGTTTGCACCATGCTGGAGCCGTTACGATTGTGCCCTTAGGCCTGGCATTTAAATGCCACATACCTCTTCTCTCTCCCTCGTGTCGATGGGTTCCACCAGAAATGAGGTCTCGAGAATGATTAATATAAGTTGCAAGACCTTGTTTGGCAATTGAGCTAAAATAAATTTGTATAAACTACAATAAAAAAAGTGTAATACAGTCATCTCATAATTTCTTATATGTACACACGTGAATAACACCTGGAAGGATTCTGATTGGTTGAGAGAATAATGCTTATAATTTATAAATTAAACTTTAAAATATGCATATTTCTATTTTAATTGGTACATACTGTTAATGGTAGGACAAACTACAATTTAAATGAAGATTTGACGCAATTATAACGCTGTTCAAAACATAAATATAACACTGCTTTGCATAGTAACGTCATGACAATTTAGTGACGTCATGACAATTTATTGACGTCATGACAATTTAGTGATGTCATGACAATTTAGTGACATCATGACAATTTAGTGACGTCATGACAGTTTGCGAGAACATGTGGCGCCAAAGGGAAAGTAGCGGCATTATTTTTTGCAAAAATAGGATTAATACCTCATATTTTCATTTATCTTACCATGATATCAGCGGGGCTCCACCTCGATGTGCCCCAGTACATGGCCCAGCCTTGATTTATGCAATGTGTAAATCCTCTCACCGTCTCTGCAAGTACACAAAATACGTCATATACGCACATACACAATACACGAAATATACGTCATATACATCATATATGCACATACACAATACACGAAATATACGTCATATATGCACATACACAATACACGAAATATACATCATATATGCACATACACAATACACGAAATATACATCATATATGCACATACACAATACACGAAATATACGTCATATACATCATATACGCACATACACAATACACGAAATATACATCATATATGCACATACACAATACACAAAATATACATCATATATGCACATACACAATACACGAAATATACGTCATATACGCACATACACAATACACGAAATATACATCATATACGCACATACACAATACACGAAATATACATCATATATGCACATACACAATACACGAAATATACATCATATACGCACATACACAATACACGAAATATACGTCATATATGCACATACACAATACACGAAATATACATCATATATGCACATACACAATACACGGAATATACATCATATATGCACATACACAATACACGAAATATACATCATATACGCACATACACATACACAAACTATACATCATATACGCACATACACAATACACAAAATATACATCATATATGCACATACACAATACACAAAATATACATCATATATGCACATACACAATACACAAAATATACATCATATATGCACATACACAATACACAACATATACATCATATATGCACATACACAATACACAAAATATACATCATATATGCACATACACAATACACATCATATATGCACATACACAATACACGAAATATACATCATATACGCACATACACAATACACGAAATATACATCATATACGCACATACACAATACACGAAATATACATCATATATGCACATACACAATACACGAAATATACGTCCTATACGCACATACACAATACACAAAATATACATCATATATGCACACACACACTACACGAAATATACATCATATACGCACATACACAATACACGAAATATACATCATATACGCACATACACAATACACGAAATATACGTCATATATGCACATACACAATACACGAAATATACATCATATACGCACATACACAATACACGAAATATACATCATATACGCACATACACAATACACGAAATATACATCATATACGCACATACACACTACACGAAATATACATCATATATGCACATACACAATACACGAAATATACGTCCTATACGCACATACACAATACACAAAATATACGTCATATATGCACATACACAATATACAAAATATACATCATATATGCACATACACAATACATGAAATATACATCATATACGCACATACACAATACACGAAATATACATCATATACACACATACACAATACACGAAATATACGTCATATACACACATACACAATATACAAAATATACATCATATATGCACATACACAATACATGAAATATACATCATATACGCACATACACAATACACGAAATATACATCATATACACACATACACAATACACGAAATATACATCATATACACACATACACAATACATGAAATATACATCATATACGCACATACACAATATACAAAATATACATCATATACACACATACATAATACACGAAATATACGTCATATACGCACATACACAATACACGAAATATACATCCTATATCAGGGATCATTTTGGACCGCGATTCCGCTCTTTTCGCGCATGTTTCGTACGAAAAACGCACTGAACATTGCTAACTGGGACAAAAAAGCGCGCCGTCGAAATTCATTCTTGTCGTCACATATTTTTCCTTTCAGCCGAAAACATCGCCTTTGCGTGAGATTATATTGAGAGCGTGTAAACCAGTCTAGAGTAAAGCGCCTCGTGACCGATATCATTGAGCAAAAATGGGCAAGCCTTTTTTCTCAACCACCCAACTGAATAATGACATCAACCACGCGTTTTGACCCTAACCCTGGGCGGTGCAAGTGATGAATGCGCGTTATGCGTGGTTGATACTATATTCTGATCGGCTGGTTGAGATAAAGATTTTACGGCAAAAATGAAAAGATCGGGAGAACGTCCTCTCGACACTTATTTTAAACGACAACGGAACGATGAGAACAACAATTTGTTGAATAGTCCAGATGGCGATCATTCTGACATCTCGCCTGCTGAAATCACCACGACAAGGCCTAAGTTTCAACCCAAATGGCTTGCATTGTATCCGAATTGGCTTCGGTACGAACCTGACAAATCATACATGTACTGTTTGTTATGCAGGCAGTTGAATTTCAAAAACACTATGGCGACTGGTACTTCTAATTTTAAGAGTACAACAATTCAGAGACATGTACAATCCAGTGACCATAGAGCTGCCATATCGAACCCACAAGGACGAGTTGCTTTTGATAAATCTGTCGCCATTGCTGATTCTAAGGAGTATGCTGCCATATATGTGGGCATGAGAGCCGTGTATTGGCTCGCAAAGGAAAGCATTCCCCTGACCAAGTATACCAGTTTAATGGGCCTGCTTGAAACATTACAGACGCCTAACATTGAGTCACTTAAAACCAATGAGAGAGTAAACTACACAAGTTACACAACTGCATGCGATTTCCTTCAATCTATATCAGATGCAATCAACAAGGATGTAAATAAACAGGTCCAGGCATCACCCGTATTGACCATCCTCACGGATGGAAGCACGGATATAGTTGTACACCATAAACTGGTCATCAATGCCAGGATTGTAGATCCAGTGACACTGATGCCCAAAACACTGTTCCTGACAGATCTCCATATTACTTCAGCCACAGGCAGTGGTATCTTCACTGCTATCAAGACTCATCTAGAGAGCAGAAAGATCAGCCCCTGTAAAATTACAGGTATACATTAACACCATTTAGTGTCGATATAAAGTCAATAAATTTCAATGATATTGATTATGATAGTTATAGTATTTTATAATAATAATTTAATGAGGAGAGATGTATGCTATACTTAGTATAGTATAAACTTACTATCAAAAAATAGTACAGTAATAAGAAATGTGATACACATTTCTATTTTCATTAACAATTAATTTAATATATTATTATATATATTGCCATTGGACCTGTTGGCTCATGATGTCATAAGACCTAACTTAAGTTAGGGTAATCATCATGAGTCCTGTTGGCTATGTCCACAACACAAGGCAGGTAAATCGGCTTAAAAATCAGTAAGCGCTGATTCGGATTAAAAGATCATAATATCGATAACTGTAATTTACCTGAATTACCTGTATGGATAGGTATTGCCCTTGTACGTCACTGTCAAGTTATCCTAAACGTAGTAGCATACAGTTGCCATACATCGGCGATGAATTGTTTGTTTGTTTCGGGAGTTTATGGCCGCCCCAACAGCTTAGGTCATATGGCGACTCACCAGCTATTAATGGGTATTTTGAGGGACGGATGTTCGAAAATCGTAAAAACCAAACAACATTTTTTTTTAGGGTGAAGGCGAAGTCAGAGTCCCTAGGGCGACAATTTCGCCCACATCACCCTCTAGAATGATCCCTGCATATGTATATCAGATGCACAAGTAACCATTAGTCATTTCTCACATTGCATGAGAAAGCATGCTCTATATACATGTACTCAGCCAAAGGGGATAATTACTTAATGTATTTTATGTTGTTCTCGGCAAACAGGGTCAATTATTGTACTGTAAACTCCCCTTGTTCATACATACATATATGCTTCATTTTCCTGTCGGCCAATTTACGCTTTTAACAACTTATATTAATCACTCTCATTGGCACGGTTGAACGCGTAAACGTGGTCATTCGTGTGGGAGGAAACCGGAGTACCCGGAGAAAACCCACCTTTCCGATCTGGCGACCATCTCACATACTTCTCGGTCCGAGGAGCGAACCCAGGTTGCATTGGTGAGAAGCAAGCTAGATGTTAAAGCCACACACACGCCTGCTTATTATTGGGACAATCACAGGAGTTGTAACAGCTGTTCAGTTTAAACATAATACATGTACATGGGTATTATACGCTATGCAATTTGTCTTCCCCCTACCCCTAAATTTCAATGCTTGCCGTATCAGCATATTTCTGAAAATGTGTTAAAAAACTGGCAGATTCTGGAAAGAGATTTTTATACATCCACCCTGGGCAGGTGTACTACCCTATATACAAGCTATCTGGGGTGGATGTACCACCCTATATACATCCACCCTGGGCAGGTGTACTACCCTATATACAAGCTATCTGGGGTGGATGTACCACCCTCTATATATCCACCCTGGGCAGGTGTACTACCCTATATACAAGCTATCTGGGGTGGATTTACCACCCTATATACATCCACGCTGGGCAGGTGTACTACCCTATATACAAGCTATCTGGGTGGATTTCCCAGTTCTGCCTCTCTACTATAATACATGCATTATACGCTACGCTGGTCAAATATGACAGAAAACATATGGACTGTACTGTAGGTCTTTATACCAGGGAATACCTTTTCCGAGGGAGAATACTCTTCTGAGGGAGAATACTTTTCTGAGGGAGAATACTTTTCTGAGGGCGAAAACCTTTTCAAGGGAGAATACTTTTCTGAGGGAGAATACTTTTCTGAGGGCGAAAACCTTTTCAAGGGAGAATACTTTTCTGAGTGTGAATACCTTTTCAAGGGAGAATACTTTTCCGAGGGAGAATACTTTTCTGAGGGAGAATACTTTTCTGGGGAAATACCTTTTCTGAGGGAGAATACTTTCTGAGGGAGAATACCTTTTCGGGTTTTTGAGGGAGAATACTTTTCTGAGGGAGAATACCTTTTCCGAGGTTTTTCGAGGGAGAATACTTTTCTGAGGGAGAATACTTTTCTGAGGGAGAATACTTTTCTGAAGGAGAATACTTTTCTGATGGAGAATACCTTTTCTGAGGGAGAATACCTTTTCAAGGGAGACTACTTTTCTGAGGGAGAATACTTTTCTGAGGGAGAATACCTTTTCTGAGGGAGAATACCTTTTCAAGGGAGACTACTTTTCTGAGGGAGAATACTTTTCTGAGGGCGAAAACCTTTTCAAGGGAGAATACTTTTCTGAGGGAGAATACCTTTTCAAGGGAGAATACTTTTCTGAGGGAGAATACTTTTCTGAGTGTGAATACCTTTTCAAGGGAGAATACTTTTCCGAGGGAGAATGCTTTCTGAGGGGGAATACTTTACGTGTGAGACTATATTTCGAAGAAGACAATTTACTAGGGAGGGAGACTATTGTTCAGATGTGGGTTCCTTTATATTCTCAACAATGATTTTATACAACTTAACGTTATAGAATTAAACCACACGCAAACCACACGCAAACCACACGCGTCACAATAGTATTATAATTAACATAAATAAGGCAGCCTCAAAGAGAGCTCAATGATAGATCCATAGCATAGCTCAATGATAGATCCATAGCATAGCTCAATCATAAATCCATAGCATAGCTCAATCATAAATCCATAGTATAGCTCAATCATAAATCCATAGCATAGCTCAATCATAAATCCATAGCATAGCTCAATCATAAATCCATAGCATAGCTCAATCATACATCCATAGCATAGCTCAATGATAGATCCATAGCATAGCTCAATCATAAATTCATAGCATAGCTCAATATAGATCCATAGCATAGCTCAATCATAAATTCATAGCATAGCTCAATATAGATCTATAGCATAGCTCAATATAGATCCATAGCATAGCTCAATCATAAATTCATAGCATAGCTCAATATAGATCCATAGCATAGCTCAATGATAGATCCATAGCATAGCTCAATCATAAATTCATAGCATAGCTCAATATACATCCATAGCATAGCTCAATCATAGATCCATAGCATAGCTCAATCATAGATCCATAACATAGCTCAATCAGATCCATAGCATAGCACAATCATACATCCATAGCATAGCTCAATCATCAATCCATAGCATAGCTCAATCATAGATCCATAGCATAGCTCAATTATAGATCCATAGCATAGCTCAATCATAAATTCATAGCATAGCTCAATCATAGACCCATAGCATAGCTCAATTATAAATTCATAGCAGAGCTCAATCATAGATCCATAGCATAGCTCAATCATAGATCCATATATTAGCTAAATCATAGCATAGCTCAATCATAGATCAATAGCATAGCTAAATCATAGATCCATAGCATAGCTCAATCATAGATCCATAGCATAGCTCAATCATAGATCCATAGCATAGCTAAATCAATCATACATCCATAGCATAGCTCAATCATCAATCCATAGCATAGCTAAATCATAGATCCATAGCATAGCTCAATCATAGATCCATAGCATAGCTAAATCATAGATTCATAGCTAAATCATACATCCATATCATAGCTCAATCATAGATCCATAGCATAGCTAAATCATAGATCCATAGCATATCTAAATCATAGATTCATAGCATAGCTCAGTCATAGGTCCATAGCATAGCTAAATCATAGATTCATAGCTAAATCATACATCCATAGCATAGCTCAATCATCAATCCATAGCATAGCTCAATCATAAATTCAAAGCATAGCTCAATCATAGATCCATAGCATAGC
>CM026401.1:2814279-2914279 GCA_014843695.1 Archivesica marissinica
ATAATACTATCACGTCCTACCCCTGTGTATATACATGTACAATACTAGTATATATAATACTATCACGTCCTACCCCTGTGTATATACATGTACAATACTAGTATATATAATACTAACGTGTCCTACCCCTGTGTATATACAATACTAGTATATATAATACTATCACGTCCTACCCCTGTGTATATACAATACTAGTATATATAATACTATCACGTCCTACCCCTGTGTATATACATGTACAATACTAGTATATATAATACTATCACGTCCTACCCCTGTGTATATACATGTACAATACTAGTATATATAATACCATCACGTCCTACCCATGTGTATATACATGTACAATACTAGTATATATAATACCATCACGTCGTACCCCTGTGTATATGCATGTACAATACTAGTATATATAATACTATCACGTCCTACCACTGTATATATACATGTACAATACTAGTATATATAATATTAACATGTCCTTCCCCTGTGTATATACATGTACAATACTAGTATATATAATACTAACACGTCCTACCACTGTGTATATACATGTACAATACTAGTATATATAATACTATCATGTCCTACATCTGTGTATATGCATGTACAATACAAGTATATATAATACTATCATGTCCTACCCCTGTGTATATACATGTACAATACTAGTATATATAATACTAACACGTCCTACCCCTGTGTATATACATGTACAATACTAGTATATATAATACTATCACGTCCTACATCTGTGTATATACATGTACAATACTAGTATATATAATACTAACACGTCCTACCACTGTTTATATACATGTACAATACTAGTATATATAATACTAGCATGTCCTACTTCTGTGTATATGCATGTACAATACTAGTATATATAATACTAACATGTCCTACATCTGTGTATATACATGTACAATACTAGTATATATAATACTATCATGTCCTACCATTGTGTATATACAATACTAGTATATATAATACTATCATGTCCTACCCCTGTGTATATACAAAAATAGTATATATATAATACTAACACGTCCTACCACTGTGTATATACATGTACAATACTAGTATATATAATACTAGCACGTCCTACCCCTGTGTATATACATGTACAATACTAGTATATATAATACTAACACGTCCTACCCCTGTGTATATACATGTACAATACTAGTATATATAATACTAACACGTCCTACCCCTGTGTATATACATGTACAATACTAGTATATATAATACTATCATGTCCTACCCCTGTGTATATACATGTACAATACTAGTATATATAATACTAACATGTCCTACCCCTGTGTATATACATGTACAATACTAGTATATATAATACTAACACGTCCTACCACTGTGTATATACATGTACAATACTAGTATATATAATACTATCATGTCCTACCCCTGTGTATATACATGTACAATACTAGTATATATAATACTATCACGTCCTACCCCTGTGTATATACATGTACAATACTAGTATATATAATACTATCATGTCCTACCCCTGTGTATATACATGTACAATACTAGTATATATAATACTATCACGTCCTACCCCTGTGTATATACAATACTAGTATATATAATACTGTCACGTCCTACCCCTGTGTATATACAATAATAGTATATAATTATAATACTAGCATGTCCTACCAATTGTGTATATACATGTACAATACTAGTATATATAATACTAGCGCGTCCTACCCCTGTGTATATACATGTACAATACTAGTATATATAATACTAACACGTCCTACCCCTGTGTATATACATGTACAATACTAGTATATATAATACTAACACGTCCTACCCCTGTGTATATACATGTATAACACTAGTATATATAATACTAACATGTCCTACCCCTATGTATATACAATACTAGTATATATAATACTAACACGTCCTACCCCTGTGTATATACATGTACAATACTAGTATATATAATACTAACACGTCCTACCCCTGTGTATATACATGTGCAATACTAGTATATATAATACTATCACGTCCTACCCCTGTGTATATACATGTACAATACTGGTATATATAATACCATCACGTCCTACCCATGTGTATATATATACATGTACAATACTAGTATATATAATACTATCACGTGGTACCCCTGTGTATATACATGTACAATACTAGTATATATAATACTATCACGCGTCCTAACCCTGTGTATATACATGTACAATACTAGTATATATAATACTAACACGTCCTACCCCTGTGTATAACATGTACAATACTAGTATATATAATACTAACACGTCCTACCCCTGTGTATATACATGTACAATACTAGTATATATAATACTAACAGTCCTACCCCTGTGTATATACATGTCATACTAGTATATATAATACTAACACGTCCTACCCCTGTGTATATACATGTACAATACTAGTATATATAATACTATCACGTCCTACCCCTGTGTATATACATGTACAATACTAGTATATATAATACTATCATGTCCTACCCCTGTGTATATACATGTACAATACTAGTATATATAATACTAACACGTCCTACCCTTGTGTATATACATGTACAATACTAGTATATATAATACTAACACGTCCTACCCCTGTGTATATACATGTACAATACTAGTATATATAATACTAACACGTCCTACCCCTGTGTATATACAATACTAGTATATATAATACTAACACGTCCTACCCCTGTGTATATACATGTACAATACTAGTATATATAATACTATCACGTCCTACCCCTGTGTATATACATGTACAATACTAGTATATATAATACTAACACGTCCTACCCCTGTGTATATACATGTACAATACTAGTATATATAATACTACACGTCCTACCCCTGTGTATATACAATACTAGTATATATAATACTATCACGTCCTACCCCTGTGTATATACATGTACAATACTAGTATATATAATACTATCACGTCCTACCCTGTGTATATACATGTACAATACTAGTATATATAATACCATCACGTCCTACCCATGTGTATATACATGTACAATACTAGTATATATAATACTATCACGTCCTACCCCTGTGTATATGCATGTACAATACTAGTATATATAATACTATCACGTCCTACCCCTGTGTATATACATGTACAATACTAGTATATATAATACAAACACGTCCTACCACTGTGTATATACATGTACAATACTAGTATATATAATACTAACATGTCCTACATCTGTGTATATACATGTACAATACTAGTATATATAATACTATCACGTCCTACTCATGTGTATATACATGTACAATACTAGTATATATAATACTAACACGTCCTACCCCTGTGTATATACATGTACAATACTAGTATATATAATACTATCACGTCCTACCACTGTGTATATACATGTACAATACTAGTATATATAATACTAGCACGTCCTACCCCTGTGTATATATATATGTACAATACTAGTATATATAATACTATCACGTCCTACCCCTGTGTATATACATGTACAATACTAGTATATATAATACAAACACGTCCTACCCCTGTGTATATACATGTACAATACTAGTATATATAATACTATCACGTCCTACACTTGTATATATACATGTACAATACTAGTATATATAATACCATCACGTCCTACCCCTGTGTATATACATGTACAATACTAGTATATATAATACTATCACGTCCTACCCCTGTGTATATACATGTACAATACTAGTATATATAATACTATCACGTCCTACCCCTGTGTATATACATGTACAATACTAGTATATATAATACCATCATGTCCTACCCCTGTGTATATACATGTACAATACTAGTATATATAATACTATCACGTCCTACCCCTGTGTATATACATGTACAATACTAGTATATATAATACCATCACGTCGTACCCCTGTGTATATACATGTACAATACTAGTATATATAATACAAACACGTCCTACCCCTGTGTATATACATGTACAATACTAGTATATATATATACTATCACATCCTACACTTGTATATATACATGTACAATACTAGTATATATAATACCATCACGTCGCACCCCTGTGTATATACATGTACAATACTAGTATATATAATACTATCACGTCCTACCCCTCTGTATATACATGTACAATACTAGTATATATAATACCATCACGTCCTACCCATGTGTATATACATGTACAATACTAGTATATATAATACCATCACGTCGTACCCCTGTGTATATGCATGTACAATACTAGTATATATAATACTATCACGTCCTACCACTGTATATAATACATGTACAATACTAGTATATATAATACTAACACGTCCTACCCCTGTGTATATACATGTACAATACTAGTATATATAATACTAGCACGTCCTACCCCTGTGTATATGCATGTACAATACTAGTATATATAATACTAACATGTCCTACCTCTGTGTATATACATGTACAATACTAGTATATATAATACTAACACGTCCTACCCCTGTGTATATACATGTACAATACTAGTATATATAATACTAGCACGTCCTACCTCTGTGTATATGCATGTACAATACAAGTATATATAATACTAACATGTCCTACATCTGTGTATATACATGTACAATACTAGTATATATAATACAAACACGTCCTACCACTGTTTATATACATGTACAATACTAGTATATATAATACTAGCATGTCCTACATCTGTGTATATGCATGTACAATACAAGTATTTATAATACTAACATGTCCTACATCTGTGTATATACATGTACAATACTAGTATATATAATACTATCACGTCCTACCCCTGTGTATATACATGTACAATACTAGTATATATAATACTATCATGTCCTACCCCTGTGTATATACATGTACAATACTAGTATATATAATACTAACACGTCCTACCCCTGTGTATATACAATACTAGTATATATAATACTGTCACGTCCTACCCCTGTGTATATACAATAATAGTATATAATTATAATACTAGCATGTCCTACAATTGTGTATATACATGTACAATACTAGTATATATAATACTAGCACGTCCTACCCCTGTATATATACATGTACAATACTAGTATATATAATACTTACATGTCCTTCCCCTGCGTATATACAATACTAGTATATATAATACTAACACGTCCTATCCCTGTGTATATACATGTACAATACTAGTATATATAATACTATCACGTCCTACCCCTGTGTATATACATGTACAATACTAGTATATATAATACCATCATGTCCTACCCCTGTGTATATACATGTACAATACTAGTATATATAATACTATCACGTCCTACCCCTGTGTATATACATGTACAATACTAGTATATATAATACCATCACGTCGTACCCCTGTGTATATACATGTACAATACTAGTATATATAATAGAAACACATCCTACCCCTGTGTATATACATGTACAATACTAGTATATATATAATACTATCACATCCTACACTTGTATATATACATGTACAATACTAGTATATATAATGCCATCACGTCGCACCCCTGTGTATATACATGTACAATACTAGTATATATAATACAAACACGTCCTACCCCTGTGTATATACATGTACAATACTAGTATATATAATACTATCACATCCTACCCCTGTGTATATACATGTACAATATTAGTATATATAATACTATCACATCCTACCCCTGTGTATATACATGTACAATACTAGTATATATAATACTATCACGTCCTACCCCTCTGTATATACATGTACAATACTAGTATATATAATACCATCACGTCCTACCCATGTGTATATACATGTACAATACTAGTATATATAATACCATCACGTCGTACCCCTGTGTATATGCATGTACAATACTAGTATATATAATACTATCACGTCCTACCACTGTATATATACATGTACAATACTAGTATATATAATATTAACATGTCCTTCCCCTGTGTATATACATGTACAATACTAGTATATATAATACTAGCATGTCCTACATCTGTGTATATGCATGTACAATACAAGTATATATAATACTAACATGTCCTACATCTGTGTATATACATGTACAATACTAGTATATATAATACAAACACGTCCTACCACTGTTTATATACATGTACAATACTAGTATATATAATACTAGCATGTCCTACATCTGTGTATATGCATGTACAATACAAGTATTTATAATACTAACATGTCCTACATCTGTGTATATACATGTACAATACTAATATATATAATACTAACATGTCCTACATCTGTGTATATACATGTACAATACTAATATATATAATACTAGCATGTCCTACATCTGTGTATATGCATGTACAATACAAGTATATATAATACTAACATGTCCTACATCTGTGTATATACATGTACAATACTAGTATATATAATACAAACACGTCCTACCACTGTTTATATACATGTACAATACTAGTATATATAATACTAGCATGTCCTACATCTGTGTATATACATGTACAATACTAGTATATATAATACTATCACGTCCTACCCCTGTGTATATACATGTACAATACTAGTATATATAATACTATCACGTCCTACCCCTGTGTATATACATGTACAATACTAGTATATATAATACTATCATGCCCTACCCCTGTGTATATACATGTACAATACTAGTATATATAATACTAACACGTCCTACCCCTGTGTATATACAATACTAGTATATATAATACTGTCACGTCCTACCCCTGTGTATATACAATAATAGTATATAATTATAATACTAGCATGTCCTACAATTGTGTATATACATGTACAATAGTAGTATATATAATACTAGCGCGTCCTACCCCTGTATATATACATGTACAATACTAGTATATATAATACTTACATGTCCTTCCCCTGCGTATATACAATACTAGTATATATAATACTAACACGTCCTATCCCTGTGTATATACATGTACAATACTAGTATATATAATACTAACACGACCTACCCCTGTGTATATACATGTACAATACTAGTATATATAATACTAATACGTCCTACCCCTGTGTATATACATGTATAACACTAGTATATATAATACTAACATGTCCTACCCCTATGTATATACAATACTAGTATATATAATACTAACACGTACTACCCCTGTGTATATACATGTACAATACTAGTATATATAATACTAACATGTCCTACCCCTGTGTATATACAATACTAGTATATATAATACTAACACGTCCTACCCCTGTGTATATACATGTGCAATACTAGTATATATAATACTATCACGTCCTACCCCTGTGTATATACATGTACAATACTGGTATATATAATACCATCACGTCCTACCCATGTGTATATATATACATGTACAATACTAGTATATATAATACCATCACGTGGTACCCCTGTGTATATACATGTACAATACTAGTATATTTTTTACTATCACGTCGTACCTCTGTGTATATACATGTATAATACTAGTATTTATAATACTAACATGTCCTACCCCTGTGTATATACAATACTAGTATATATAATACTAACACGTCCAATCCTTGTGTATATACATGTACAATACTAGTATATATAATACTAACACGTCCTACCCCTGTGTATATACATGTACAACACTAGTATATATAATACTAACATGTCCTACCCCTATGTATATACAATACTAGTATATATAATACTAACACGTACTACCCCTGTGTATATACATGTACAATACTAGTATATATAATACTAACATGTCCTATCCCTGTGTATATTCATGTACAACACTAGTATATATAATACTAACCTGTCCTACCCCTGTGTATATACAATACTAGTATATATAATACTAACACGTCCTACCCCTGTGTATATACATGTGCAATACTAGTATATATAATACTATCACGTCCTACCCCTGTTTATATACATGTACAATACCAGTATATATAATACCATCACGTCGTACCCCTGTGTATATACATGTACAATACTAGTATATATAATAGAAACACGTCCTACCCCTGTGTATATACATGTACAATACTAGTATATATATAATACTATCACATCCTACACTTGTATATATACATGTACAATACTAGTATATATAATGCCATCACGTCGTACCCCTGTGTATATACATGTACAATACTAGTATATATAATACAAACACGTCCTACCCCTGTGTATATACATGTACAATACTAGTATATATAATACTATCACATCCTACCCCTGTGTATATACATGTACAATATTAGTATATATAATACTATCACATCCTACCCCTGTGTATATACATGTACAATACTAGTATATATAATACTATCACGTCCTACCCCTCTGTATATACATGTACAATACTAGTATATATAATACCATCACGTCCTACCCATGTGTATATACATGTACAATACTAGTATATATAATACCATCACGTCGTACCCCTGTGTATATGCATGTACAATACTAGTATATATAATACTATCACGTCCTACCACTGTATATATACATGTACAATACTAGTATATATAATATTACCATGTCCTTCCCCTGTGTATATACATGTACAATACTAGTATATATAATACAAACACGTCCTACCACTGTTTATATACATGTACAATACTAGTATATATAATACTAGCATGTCCTACATCTGTGTATATGCATGTACAATACAAGTATATATAATACTAACATGTCCTACATCTGTGTATATACATGTACAATACTAGTATATATAATACAAACACGTCCTACCACTGTTTATATACATGTACAATACTAGTATATATAATACTAGCATGTCCTACATCTGTGTATATACATGTACAATACTAGTATATATAATACTAACACGTCCTACCCCTGTGTATATACATGTACAATACTAGTATATATAATACTAACATGTCCTACATCTGTGTATATACATGTACAATACTAGTATATATAATACTAGCATGTCCTACCATTGTGTATATACAATACTAGTATATATAATACTGTCACGTCCTACCCCTGTGTATATACAATAATAGTATATAATTATAATACTAGCATGTCCTACAATTGTGTATATACATGTACAATAGTAGTATATATAATACTAGCGCGTCCTACCCCTGTGTATATACATGTACAATACTAGTATATATAATACTAACACGTCCTATCCCTGTGTATATACATGTACAATACTAGTATATATAATACTAACACGTCCTACCCCTGTGTATATACATGTACAATACTAGTATATATAATACTAACATGTCCTACCCCTGTGTATATACAATACTAGTATATATAATACTATCACGTCCTACCCCTGTGTATATACATGTACAATACTAGTATATATAATACTATCACGTCCTACCCCTGTGTATATACATGTACAATACTAGTATATATAATACTATCACGTCCTACCCCTGTGTATATACATGTACAATACTAGTATATATAATACTATCACGTCCTACCCCTGTGTATATACATGTACAATACTAGTATATATAATACCATCACGTCCTACCCCTGTGTATATACATGTACAATACTAGTATATATAATACTATCACGTCCTACCCCTGTGTATATACATGTACAATACTAGTAT
Organism: Archivesica marissinica; assembly: GCA_014843695.1. Taxonomy (NCBI): domain Eukaryota; kingdom Metazoa; phylum Mollusca; class Bivalvia; order Venerida; family Vesicomyidae; genus Archivesica; species Archivesica marissinica. Next base: position 2,823,976 of record CM026401.1, read on the forward strand.
ATATAATACTAACACGTCCTACCCCTGTGTATATACATGTACAATACTAGTATATATAATACAAACACGTCCTACCACTGTGTATATACATGTACAATACTAGTATATATAATACTATCACGTCCTACCTCTGTGTATATACATGTACAATACTAGTATATATAATACTAACATGTCCTACATCTGTGTATATACATGTACAATACTAGTATATATAATACTATCACGTCCTACCCCTGTGTATATACATGTACAATACTAGTATATATAATACTATCACGTCCTACCCCTGTGTATATACATGTACAATACTAGTATATATAATACTAACACGTCCTATCCCTGTGTATATACATGTACAATACTAGTATATATAATACTAACACGTCCTACCCCTGTGTATATACATGTACAATACTAGTATATATAATACTAACACGTCCTACCCCTGTGTATATACAATACTAGTATATATAATACTAACACGTCCTACCCCTGTGTATATACATGTACAATACTAGTATATATAATACTAACACGTCCTACCCCTGTGTATATACATGTACAATACTAGTATATATAATACTAACACGTCCTACCCCTGTGTATATACATGTACAATACTAGTATATATAATACTAACATGTCCTACCCCTGTGTATATACAATACTAGTATATATAATACTAACACGTCCTACCCCTGTGTATATACATGTACAATACTAGTATATATAATACTATCACGTCCTACCCCTGTGTATATACATGTACAATACTAGTATATATAATACTATCACGTCCTACCCCTGTGTATATACAATACTAGTATATATAATACTATCACGTCCTACCCCTGTGTATATACATGTACAATACTAGTATATATAATACTATCACGTCCTACCCCTGTGTATATACATGTACAATACTAGTATATATAATACTAACACGTCCTACCCCTGTGTATATACATGTACAATACTAGTATATATAATACTAACACGTCCTACACCTGTGTATATACATGTACAATACTAGTATATATAATACTATCACGTCCTACCCATGTGTATATACATGTACAATACTAGTATATATAATACTAACACGTCCTACCCCTGTGTATATACATGTACAATACTAGTATATATAATACTATCACGTCCTACCCCTGTGTATATACATGTACAATACTAGTATATATAATACTATCACGTCCTACCCCTGTGTATATATATATGTACAATACTAGTATATATAATACCATCACGTCGTACCCCTGTGTATATACATGTACAATACTAGTATATATAATACAAACACGTCCTACCCCTGTGTATATACATGTACAATACTAGTATATATATAATACTATCACGTCCTACACTTGTATATATACATGTACAATACTAGTATATATAATACCATCACGTCGTACCCCTGTGTATATACATGTACAATACTAGTATATATAATACTATCACGTCCTACCCCTGTGTATATACATGTACAATACTAGTATATATAATACTATCACGTCCTACCCCTGTGTATATACATGTACAATACTAGTATATATAATACCATCACGTCCTACCCCTGTGTATATACATGTACAATACTAGTATATATAATACTATCACGTCCTACCCCTGTGTATATACATGTACAATACTAGTATATATAATACCATCACGTCGTACCCCTGTGTATATACATGTACAATACTAGTATATATAATACAAACACGTCCTACCCCTGTGTATATACATGTACAATACTAGTATATATAATACTATCACATCCTACACTTGTATATATACATGTACAATACTAGTATATATAATACTATCACGTCCTACCCCTGTGTATATACATGTACAATACTAGTATATATAATACTATCACGTCCTACCCCTGTGTATATACATGTACAATACTAGTATATATAATACCATCACGTCCTACCCCTGTGTATATACATGTACAATACTAGTATATATAATACTATCACGTCCTACCCCTGTGTATATGCATGTACAATACTAGTATATATAATACTATCACGTCCTACCACTGTGTATATACATGTACAATACTAGTATATATAATACAAACACGTCCTACCACTGTTTATATACATGTACAATACTAGTATATATAATACTAGCATGTCCTACATCTGTGTATATGCATGTACAATACAAGTATATATAATACTAACATGTCCTACATCTGTGTATATACATGTACAATACTAGTATATATAATACTAACACGTCCTACATCTGTGTATATACATGTACAATACTAGTATATATAATACTAGCATGTCCTACATCTGTGTATATGCATGTACAATACAAGTATATATAATACTAACATGTCCTACATCTGTGTATATACATGTACAATACTAGTATATATAATACAAACACGTCCTACCACTGTTTATATACATGTACAATACTAGTATATATAATACTAGCATGTCCTACATCTGTGTATATACATGTACAATACTAGTATATATAATACTATCACGTCCTACCCCTGTGTATATACATGTACAATACTAGTATATATAATACTATCACGTCCTACCCCTGTGTATATACATGTACAATACTAGTATATATAATACTATCATGTCCTACCCCTGTGTATATACATGTACAATACTAGTATATATAATACTAACACGTCCTACCCCTGTGTATATACAATACTAGTATATATAATACTGTCACGTCCTACCCCTGTGTATATACAATAATAGTATATATTATAATACTAGCATGTCCTACAATTGTGTATATACATGTACAATAGTAGTATATATAATACTAGCGCGTCCTACCCCTGTATATATACATGTACAATACTAGTATATATAATACTTACATGTCCTTCCCCTGCGTATATACAATACTAGTATATATAATACTAACACGTCCTATCCCTGTGTATATACATGTACAATACTAGTATATATAATACTATCACGTCCTACCCCTGTGTATATACATGTACAATACTAGTATATATAATACTATCATGTCCTACCCCTGTGTATATACATGTACAATACTAGTATATATAATACTATCACGTCCTACCCCTGTGTATATACATGTACAATACTAGTATATATAATACCATCACGTCGTACCCCTGTGTATATACATGTACAATACTAGTATATATAATAGAAACACATCCTACCCCTGTGTATATACATGTACAATACTAGTATATATATAATACTATCACATCCTACACTTGTATATATACATGTACAATACTAGTATATATAATGCCATCACGTCGCACCCCTGTGTATATACATGTACAATACTAGTATATATAATACAAACACGTCCTACCCCTGTGTATATACATGTACAATACTAGTATATATAATACTATCACATCCTACCCCTGTGTATATACATGTACAATATTAGTATATATAATACTATCACATCCTACCCCTGTGTATATACATGTACAATACTAGTATATATAATACTATCACGTCCTACCCCTCTGTATATACATGTACAATACTAGTATATATAATACCATCACGTCCTACCCATGTGTATATACATGTACAATACTAGTATATATAATACCATCACGTCGTACCCCTGTGTATATGCATGTACAATACTAGTATATATAATACTATCACGTCCTACCACTGTATATAATATACATGTACAATACTAGTATATATAATATTAACATGTCCTTCCCCTGTGTATATACATGTACAATACTAGTATATATAATACTAGCATGTCCTACATCTGTGTATATGCATGTACAATACAAGTATATATAATACTAACATGTCCTACATCTGTGTATATACATGTACAATACTAGTATATATAATACAAACACGTCCTACCACTGTTTATATACATGTACAATACTAGTATATATAATACTAGCATGTCCTACATCTGTGTATATGCATGTACAATACAAGTATTTATAATACTAACATGTCCTACATCTGTGTATATACATGTACAATACTAATATATATAATACTAACATGTCCTACATCTGTGTATATACATGTACAATACTAATATATATAATACTAGCATGTCCTACATCTGTGTATATGCATGTACAATACAAGTATATATAATACTAACATGTCCTACATCTGTGTATATACATGTACAATACTAGTATATATAATACAAACACGTCCTACCACTGTTTATATACATGTACAATACTAGTATATATAATACTAGCATGTCCTACATCTGTGTATATACATGTACAATACTAGTATATATAATACTATCACGTCCTACCCCTGTGTATATACATGTACAATACTAGTATATATAATACTATCACGTCCTACCCCTGTGTATATACATGTACAATACTAGTATATATAATACTATCATGCCCTACCCCTGTGTATATACATGTACAATACTAGTATATATAATACTAACACGTCCTACCCCTGTGTATATACAATACTAGTATATATAATACTGTCACGTCCTACCCCTGTGTATATACAATAATAGTATATAATTATAATACTAGCATGTCCTACAATTGTGTATATACATGTACAATAGTAGTATATATAATACTAGCGCGTCCTACCCCTGTATATATACATGTACAATACTAGTATATATAATACTTACATGTCCTTCCCCTGCGTATATACAATACTAGTATATATAATACTAACACGTCCTATCCCTGTGTATATACATGTACAATACTAGTATATATAATACTAACACGACCTACCCCTGTGTATATACATGTACAATACTAGTATATATAATACTAATACGTCCTACCCCTGTGTATATACATGTATAACACTAGTATATATAATACTAACATGTCCTACCCCTATGTATATACAATACTAGTATATATAATACTAACACGTACTACCCCTGTGTATATACATGTACAATACTAGTATATATAATACTAACATGTCCTACCCCTGTGTATATACAATACTAGTATATATAATACTAACACGTCCTACCCCTGTGTATATACATGTGCAATACTAGTATATATAATACTATCACGTCCTACCCCTGTGTATATACATGTACAATACTAGTATATATAATACCATCACGTCCTACCCATGTGTATATATATACATGTACAATACTAGTATATATAATACCATCACGTGGTACCCCTGTGTATATACATGTACAATACTAGTATATTTTTTACTATCACGTCGTACCTCTGTGTATATACATGTATAATACTAGTATTTATAATACTAACATGTCCTACCCCTGTGTATATACAATACTAGTATATATAATACTAACACGTCCAATCCTTGTGTATATACATGTACAATACTAGTATATATAATACTAACACGTCCTACCCCTGTGTATATACATGTACAACACTAGTATATATAATACTAACATGTCCTACCCCTATGTATATACAATACTAGTATATATAATACTAACACGTACTACCCCTGTGTATATACATGTACAATACTAGTATATATAATACTAACATGTCCTATCCCTGTGTATATTCATGTACAACACTAGTATATATAATACTAACCTGTCCTACCCCTGTGTATATACAATACTAGTATATATAATACTAACACGTCCTACCCCTGTGTATATACATGTGCAATACTAGTATATATAATACTATCACGTCCTACCCCTGTTTATATACATGTACAATACCAGTATATATAATACCATCACGTCGTACCCCTGTGTATATACATGTACAATACTAGTATATATAATAGAAACACGTCCTACCCCTGTGTATATACATGTACAATACTAGTATATATATAATACTATCACATCCTACACTTGTATATATACATGTACAATACTAGTATATATAATGCCATCACGTCGTACCCCTGTGTATATACATGTACAATACTAGTATATATAATACAAACACGTCCTACCCCTGTGTATATACATGTACAATACTAGTATATATAATACTATCACATCCTACCCCTGTGTATATACATGTACAATATTAGTATATATAATACTATCACATCCTACCCCTGTGTATATACATGTACAATACTAGTATATATAATACTATCACGTCCTACCCCTCTGTATATACATGTACAATACTAGTATATATAATACCATCACGTCCTACCCATGTGTATATACATGTACAATACTAGTATATATAATACCATCACGTCGTACCCCTGTGTATATGCATGTACAATACTAGTATATATAATACTATCACGTCCTACCACTGTATATATACATGTACAATACTAGTATATATAATATTACCATGTCCTTCCCCTGTGTATATACATGTACAATACTAGTATATATAATACAAACACGTCCTACCACTGTTTATATACATGTACAATACTAGTATATATAATACTAGCATGTCCTACATCTGTGTATATGCATGTACAATACAAGTATATATAATACTAACATGTCCTACATCTGTGTATATACATGTACAATACTAGTATATATAATACAAACACGTCCTACCACTGTTTATATACATGTACAATACTAGTATATATAATACTAGCATGTCCTACATCTGTGTATATACATGTACAATACTAGTATATATAATACTAACACGTCCTACCCTGTGTATATACATGTACAATACTAGTATATATAATACTAACATGTCCTACATCTGTGTATGTACATGTACAATACTAATATATATAATACTAGCATGTCCTACCATTGTGTATATACAATACTAGTATATATAATACTGTCACGTCCTACCCCTGTGTATATACAATAATAGTATATAATTATAATACTAGCATGTCCTACAATTGTGTATATACATGTACAATAGTAGTATATATAATACTAGCGCGTCCTACCCCTGTGTATATACATGTACAATACTAGTATATATAATACTAACACGTCCAATCCTTGTGTATATACATGTACAATACTAGTATATATAATACTAACACGTCCTACCCCTGTGTATATACATGTACAACACTAGTATATATAATACTAACATGTCCTACCCCTATGTATATACAATACTAGTATATATAATACTATCACATCCTACCCCTGTGTATATACATGTACAATATTAGTATATATAATACTATCACATCCTACCCATGTGTATATACATGTACAATACTAGTATATATAATACTATCACGTCCTACCCCTCTGTATATACATGTACAATACTAGTATATATAATACCATCACGTCCTACCCATGTGTATATACATGTACAATACTAGTATATATAATACCATCACGTCGTACCCCTGTGTATATGCATGTACAATACTAGTATATATAATACTATCACGTCCTACCACTGTATATATACATGTACAATACTAGTATATATAGTATTAACATGTCCTTCCCCTGTGTATATACATGTACAATACTAGTATATATAATACAAACACGTCCTACCACTGTTTATATACATGTACAATACTAGTATATATAATACTAGCATGTCCTACATCTGTGTATATGCATGTACAATACAAGTATTTATAATACTAACATGTCCTACATCTGTGTATATACATGTACAATACTAATATATATAATACTAGCATGTCCTACCATTGTGTATATACATGTACAATATTAGTATATATAATACTATCACGTCCTACCCCTGTGTATATACATGTACAATACTAGTATATATAATACTAACACGTCCAATCCTTGTGTATATACATGTACACTACTAGTATATATAATACTAACACGTCCTACCCCTGTGTATATACATGTACAACACTAGTATATATAATACTAACATGTCCTACCCCTATGTATATACAATACTAGTATATATAATACTAACACGTCCTATCCCTGTGTATATACATGTACAATACTAGTATATATAATACTAACACGTACTTCCCCTGTGTATATACATGTACAATACTAGTATATATAATACTAACATGTCCTATCCCTGTGTATATTCATGTACAACACTAGTATATATAATACTAACCTGTCCTACCCCTGTGTATATACAATACTAGTATATATAATACTAACACGTCCTACCCCTGTGTATATACATGTGCAATACTAGTATATATAATACTATCACGTCCTACCCCTGTTTATATACATGTACAATACTAGTATTTATAATACTAACATGTCCTACCCCTGTGTATATACAATACTAGTATATATAATACTAACACGTCCAATCCTTGTGTATATACATGTACAATACTAGTATATATAATGCCATCACGTCGTACCCCTGTGTATATACATGTACAATACTAGTATATATAATACTATCACGTCCTACCACTGTATATATACATGTACAATACTAGTATATATAATACTATCACGTCCTACACCTGTGTATATATATGTACAATACTAGTATATATAATACCACCACGTCGTACCCCTGTGTATATACATGTACAATACTAGTATATATAATACTAACACGTCATACCCCTGTGTCTTTCACATGAGACTTTAAACCGTGGTCTCGTGTCAGTGCTTTACACCGTGCACGTAAAAAACCAGAGGAGACTCTGGAATGTGTCTCTGTCTGTATCATTGCACTATCTTCCAAAAATCTAAAATGACTAATCTCTTCATGAGGCGTCGCTCATATGGGCAACCGGTAGCGACGATAAATAATCGTAAACCACACAGAGATAAGTCATTTTAGATTTTAGAGGATAGTGAAATGATACATGTCTAGATCCACGCAATGGGTTTGTATGTAAGTTATGTATATTCCATTAATGTCAAACCCCTAGCGGGGACCTACTCATGTTTTCCTGGAAGGCATAGTCGACGTAAGCGGTTAACCAATACTAAACAATGTATGTGAGGTGCTTTGCTCAATATGTGGCCTGGCCGAGTATAGAACCCGGGATCGTTATATTCTAAATCTGACGCTCTACCACGGACGCCACACTTTCATGAATTTTTTTATTTTATACAAATTTATTTTAGCTCGATTGCGAAACAAGTTCATTCAACTTATATTAATCACTCTGACCTCATTCCTGATGGAATCCATCGCCATGAAGAAGAGAGAAGAGGCAATGTGGAATTTAAATGCCTTGCCTAAGGACACAATCGTAACGGCTATGAATACATGTATATCATTTTTTCAGTGTTCAAAACAGAAAATATACAGGTATTAACCAATTCAACACCAAGTAATTGGCATGGACTTGTCGATGATATTGTTAGACCAATACATTAATTGGATCAGTTCATTTATCAAAATGCGTTATTTTGTCAACAAATAATATTATTACTGCCAAAAAGAGCAGATCCTGAGGTGCTTTGCTCAATGGCATTACATAGGCCTACTTGGCCGTACCGAGTATCTAACCCAGGACCGTTGGTTAATCATATTTTACTGCAAATCAATAGTAAATATGCCATGCACATAAAGATATAATACATGCACATACAAATGGTTTGAGCTAGCCTGGGAACAGGCGTCGATATATTTTGCTTGGTCAGTCAAATAAATATATTTTAACACCGAGACTATTAATTGGACCGTATTGCGTTTCTGATCATATCAATGCCAGAAGTTAACAAGTGAAAAATCGACAAACTGGAACCCAGGCTAGGTTTGGGTCACAAGTTTTAACAACATTAGACAACGGCCCGCACCAGACCGTTCTATTCCAAATCCGACGCTCTACCACTGGACCATGGCTTGACATTAAAACATGATTAATGGAACATCCTGCGTATACATGTACGTACGGACGGACAGACAGGGACCCATTCCACACTCCCTTCTGATTCGTTTACATGCACGGTTCAAAGCACCGTCACGAGACCTCGTTTTAAAGTCTCATCCGAAAGACTATGATATGAGTCATTATATAGTAGGCTATTGCAGGCCTACATATAGCCGGTGATCGAATATGCAACCCCTGGATCAAAAGAATAATCAATGTGTCGAATAAAGGTGCATGGAAATTTATAATAAATAAACAGCTACAAAAAATAGGCGGATGGCTTTTATTTCGAAGTAATATAACAACAAGAGACATAATGAAATTAAAAATTACAAGTACATTTTTAAAAGAAATTTTGATAGCATGGAGCAAAATCAACTATGACAAAGACCCCCAACACATAAAAACGCAGATACTTTGGAATAACTCACATATAAAAAATAATAACGATACTATGGTATTCCCTCATTGGATCAACAAAAACATAATTTATGTCAAAGACATCTATAACATGGATACCAAAACATTTAAAACTCTAAAAGATTTAAATACGGAATATCAAATATCTAACACTGAATTCCTCAATTATTATAAATTAATAGCATCAATTCCCAAAGAATGGATAAGGAAGCTGGAGAGTGTTGGTGACTTTGATACTCCTACTGACAAGATAAATGCATATGAAATCTTAGATAAGACAAATACAAGCTATATAAATAAAAAACTTACTGAAATACAAAAAATGAAAAACTTACAAGATAAGACAAAATCACAAATAAAATGGTAACTGATTTTCCCGCAAAAACAGTTCAGTTGGAAATACTAATGCTTTTGAAATTTGCAAGGATAATATTCTTCAAAACTGTCAATACAACTTCCTACATAGAAATATAGCAACTAACACATTTTTATTCAAATGTAATTTAATTGAATCTAGCTTGTGTGATTTTTGTAGTATGGAAATAGAAAGTATAGATCACCTGTTCTGGAACTGCACAAGATCGCAATGTTTTTGGAATGAATTATTTAAATGGATGGAGGATATTGATATTGATATAAATCAAGACAAATTCGATGTATATTTTCATACTAACAATAAAACAGTATCGTACATTTTATTATTTGCAAAATATTGTATACATACCTGCAAACAGAATAAGTTGTTACCTAACATAATGATTTTTAAGCAAAAAGTAATTGCAAGAATTAAATTAGAAAAATATACAGCATTTCGAAACGATGAAATAGAAAAATTCAATAAGGATTGGAGTAATTTTATTCAATATATATAACAAGCCGAAGTACATCTCTTCTTTTTTTCTCTCTTGCGATATTTAGATAAGACTATTATTTTTCTATTTTTTGTGTTAATTTTTCTCTTCTTTTTCACATGCTTTGTCTAAACATAACATTGTTATATATTGAATTATGTAATGTACATATACATATGTAAATGTAACTGTTTAGTACAAATTTCATTACTATGTTCTTTGTAAGGTACAAGTGGGATGGCCTCGACCCGCTTGCTACCTACGACGAGGCAAATAAATTAAACGTGGCTCAAAAAAAAAGAAAAAAGAATATGCAACCCCTGGAATACTCCGAATAGTAGTAGTAGATAAGTTTATTTATCCTCGCCGCCGGCGAACCATGTGGGCGAGCGTTCTAAAATGATTATAGTCCTGCATCGATTATTTGTGAAGTGTCTGTAGAGTTGTGTAGTGTTGTCTTGTAGTGTGATGTTCTTGTAGTAGGCGTATCGATGATGGTGCGGTAAAACAACTGTGGAAGTCGTGATAGCGAAAGGTGCGAAAGGTCCGGAGTTCGAGCACCACTGGAGTCGTTACAATTGTGCCCTTAGGCAAGGCATTTAAATTCCACGTTGCCTCTTCTCTCTCCCTCGCGGCGATGGATTCCATCAGGAATGAGGTCTCGAGAGTGATTTATATAAGTTGAATTAACTTGTTTCGCAATCGAGCTAAAATAAATTTGTATAAACTAAACAACTGGAGGTGGCATCTTCTTCCTCTTTGAACAGTGTGACAAGTCCTCATGGTCTCTTCTTTCTGAACAGCTTTTCGTAGGGCCTCCCTACCCACTGCTAGTCATCTCGCAGCAGCATAATTATAACTGGATCTGGCAGTTAGACATCTGGCCTGGCCGTCTATATATACATACATGTCGCCCCAGGGTCAGGCCATAACTCCACCACTTCCGTAGACGGCGATGCTGGAGCGTGTGTCCCATGTGGCAAGGTCGACAACCAGAATATCCCAGAATCCTACGTTGCTGCTGCGAGATGTGCACCCACCACGACGTGGGGAGATCGGCCGCCGGGTACCCCCTGAAATAACGACATGGCCAAGTTTTATACGCGTAATAAGATTTAAAAGGGGAACAACTCTTTAATCCCGGAAATGCTTTTCAAAATGAGTCATGTTGTGTTTTGTTTAGTTTGATTTTCGGAAGTTTTTGGTTGTAATTTGTGTCACTGTGAAATGATTTATTGCAAGCGATAGCATGGCAGAGGGTGGCACGAAAGGCAATAGTAAAAATACACTGCCAGTAAAGGGGAAGGTTAAACAAGGTAAGTTGGATAATAAATTATTTATCAGTGTTTATTATCCATCCAAATTATTTCATCTTTAATAGTTTAACTTTAAGCCTTAAAAGACAATTGGCGAAGGTCCATATGACCCACGTTTTGAACCTTTGACGTTTCATACCCAATGTGGCGTCCGTGGTCCTGTGGTAGAGCGTCGGATTTGGAATCGAACGGTCCCGGGTTCGATACTCGGTCAGGCCACGTATGTAGTGTCATTGAGCAAGGCACCTCACACACATTGCTTATTACTGGTAAGCCTGCCCAGGAAAACATGTCTTAAGTCCCCGCAAGGGGTTTGACATTAACAGATTAAAGGAACATACATACATACAATGTCTGAGATGAATCGTATCCCATATCTGAGACGATTCGTACCCATTTTGGACATTTCATACCCAAGTCTCCAGGGACAGTTTGTACGCTAGGATTACGGGTTAGTGCTAGAGACGTTTCGTACCCAAGTCTGGACAGTTCGTACCCAAGTCTGGACAGTTCGTACCCTAGAAATAATTAAAAAAGGTGTACCGACAATAATTTCAGACATTGGGTACAAATTGACCTCCACCCATGTAGAGTATGATCATTATGTAGCACACCATCGTAGATGGTCAAATAACCCATTCAACCCCAAGTAACTGACATGGACTGGTGCATGCTATTTTTAGACCAATAAATTAATAAGAAAATTACCTTTGGACCAGTTCATTTATCAAAATGGGTAATTTTATCTAAAAATAGTAATAATTATTACTGGCAAAAAAGTGCAGATCCTGATGAGACGGCTCGTCACGAGCCGGCTCATCTGGATCTACACTTTTCATAAGCCTATTTAGAGGCCTGTGGTGTTGAAAGGGTTAAAGTGTCAAATGTTGCTCTATTTTCTTTGACAACAAGCTTTTAAATATCGCAGGAGTATGGTTCCCAATTGCGACCAAAAAAACAAAAACTGAGGCTAAATTCATAGCTCCAAATTTTTATTTGTGAACTATATGGCTCTTAGTTGGCTCCAAGTTTTTTAAATTGTCTCCAGTGTTTTTCAATTGGTGACAGAAGTGGCTCAGACAAACATTCAGACAGAGGGAACCCTGAATAATGTACAAATAGTATTGAAATCAAACGTCTACTAAGTACTATTGACAATACAGTAGGGAACCAGCAAGGTCAGACATGTGATCACAGTCGGGAACCAGCAAGGCCAGACATGTGATCAATGACATTTAGTTTGTGTAATTCGCCTCATTTCACTTTGTAATGGAAAATTACTGTTTAATTTCATAAAATGGCGTGTGTAGTAACCCAGTGGGGGGGATACAGGGTATGTGCCGGACGCCGGTGAGTCCAACAGGGTAGTGTTCTAGATAGTATCCCGGGGGGATCCAGGGTATGTGCCGGACGCCTGTGAGTCCAACAGGGTAGTGTTCTAGTAACCTGGGGGGGATCCAGGGTATGTGCCGGATGCCTGTGAGACCAACAGGGTAGTGTTCTAGTAACCTGGAGGGATCCAGGGTATGTGCCGGATGCCTGTGAGACCAACAGGGTAGTGTTCTAGTAACCTGGGGTGATCCAGGGTATGTGCCGGATGCCTGTGAGACCAACAGGGTAGTGTTCTAGTAACCCGGGGGGATCCAGGGTATGTGCCGGACGCCTGTGAGTCCAACAGGGTAGTGTTCTAGTAACCTGGGGTGATCCAGGGTATGTGCCGGATGCCTGTGAGACCAACAGGGTAGTGTTCTAGTAACCCGGGGGGGATCCAGGGTATGTGCCGGACGCCTGTGAGACCAATGAGAGAGAGAGACGAGAGAAGAGAGAGAGAAGGAAATGTGAATGTATGTGTCTTGTCTAGGAATCCATGGCTGCATGAGAGAGAGGGAACGGGAGAGAGGAGAAGGAAATGTGAATGTATGTGTCTTGTCTAGGAATCCATGACTGCATGAGAGAGAGGAGGAGGAAATGTGAATGTAAGTGTCTTGTCTAGGAATCCATGGCTGCATGAGAGAGAGAGAGAGAGAGAGAGCGAGAGAGAGAGAGAGGAGGAGGAGGAAAATGTAAGTGTCTTGTCTAGGAATCCATGGCTGCATGAGAGAGAGGAGAGAGAGGAGGAGGAGGAGGAGGAAATGTAAGTGTCTTGTCTAGGAATCCATGACTGCATGAGAGAGGAGGATAGAGAGAGATGGAAATGGATGTAAGTGTCTTGTCTAGGAATCCATGACTGCATGAGAGATAGGAAATGTGAATGTATGTGTCTTGTCTAGGAATCCATGACTGCATGAGAGAGGGAGAGAGAGAGAGGAAATGTGAATGTAAGTGTCTTGTCTAGGAATCCATGATTGCATGAGAGAGGGAGAGAGGAGGAGGAAATGTGAATGTGTCTTGTCTAGGAATCCATGACTGCACGAGAGAGAGGAGGAGGAAATGTGAATGTATGTGTCTTGTCTAGGAATCCATGACTGCATGAGAGAGAGAGAGAGAGGAGGAGGAAATGTGAATGTAAGTGTCTTGTCTAGGAATCCATGACTGCATGAGAGAGAGAGAGAGGAGGAGGAAATGTGAATGTATGTGTCTTGTCTAGGAATCCATGACTGCATGAGAGAGAGAGAGAGAGGAGGAGGAAATGTGAATGTATGTGTCTTGTCTAAGGATTGTCTTGTAGTGCTCGAAAACTTGCTGATCATGTACTTAAGACTTGTGGGCCACCTGACTCTATGAACACATATTTGTGGATACAACACTAGTAGGTCAATAGACTAGTGGAAACAGGAACCACAACATGTGGATGTAATAGGTCACAAAATGCATTATATTTTCAGTGACTGCAAATGTTCCTGTGCAAGATCACCATGGTAACTCAGTAAATCTAGAATTGATTTAGCTGGCTAGCACTAGTAGCATACATATATTATACAGTATACTGTGATCATATTGTAAGTTTTCAGCTAGACGTTCATTTGTCGTATGCTAACCTTGTATCATTATACGAAGAGCCATTTCGAAACAATAATGACTCCTTGTGCATTGAATATGTAACTTGGCTGTGTTTATAGCCACAGGGATTCGGCACGTTTGGGGTACTAGTATATATATTTAAGTATATACTTAATATACTGAACCAAAAAAGAAACTTTCGCGAGACTTCAATGGGACTGTTTCCACATATGTGTATATTAACAGTTTTTATTTGTATTTGTTATTGCACAATAATTTAAAATCAATTCATCAAAGTTCATTTACAGTCTGAAAATTATCAATTTCATTGGATTTTTCAATTTCATTTGAGGTACCGGGTAGGTGTCGATTCAATTTTTTTTTGCTTTAGTAACGATTATGCCCACCGCGAGCATTGCTAACAGCTTGGCAGCGACGACGCATTGAGTGGATGAGATTATTAATTTGAGCCTGGGGTATATTATTCCACTCTTCTAGCAAAGCGTCACGGAGCTCATTGACGTTACCAGGCGGATTTTGACGTTGCCGTACACGTGTGTCAAGATTATCCCAAAGGTGCTCGATGGGATTTAGATCCGGGCTTTTTGAGGGCCAGTCGTCTATGAAATCAATATTGTTGTTTCGCAAGAACTGGATATTGTCACGGGCGACGTGAGGTCTGGCGTTGTCTTGCTGAAACACAGAAATAACGCCGTGATTTTGTAAGAGAGGAACAACGTGTGGGGCAAGGACACGGTCTCTATACTTTTGAGCATTCAAATTGCCATCAATGACCACTAATTGGGTACGATACCCATAACTTATTCCGGCCCAGACCATCACGGAACCCCCACCGCCAAAACGATCCCGCTGAAGAACGCAACAGTCAGCGTAACGTTCATTCCTACGTCGGTAGACCCTGATCCGACCATCACTATTGGACAATGCAAACCTGGATTCATCTGAAAAAAGATTCGTCCGCCAGTCTTGCCTTGTCCAGTTGATGTGTCTATCAGCCCATTGAAGCCTGTCATGGCGATGACGATCCGTTAATACTGTTCCGATGTAGGGACGACGTGCACGTAAATTGTTCTCAGCCAAACGATTTCGTACGGTTTGAGCGGAAATCCTGGGGTTATAAGTACCTGGGGTGACAGACGCTGTAGCTGTCGCAGTTAAAAAACGATTTCGTAAATGTTGGTTCAAAATATAGCGGTCTTGCGCCGGCGTGGTTACACGTGGTCTACCGCTACGTGGAAGATCTTCCGTGCTTCCGGTCTGCACAAACCGCCGTCTCAGACTTCTAACTGCCTGCACAGATGATCCAACGTGCGCAGCAACCTCTTCCGTTGAAGCTCCAGCATCCCAACGGCTCTCTCTCTTAAATGTTTCGCAATTCGAGGCATCAAAATTTTGCCCAAATTGTATCGATATAAAGGTGTTTAGGTATTTTTATGACTGTAGTCGTCAAGTGCAATAACTTGCAGTGAAAAAAGTTAACACATGTAAACCAGATATGTCCACCCCGTGCGTGCACGTGAAAATGGAGGTTTTGTCAAAACAGACGATATCGTTCGACATGAGGTGATTATCCGACCGATTTCCCAAAGTAGGACGTCAGTGTAAACTACTACATATACACATTTTTCTACATGTTGTATTTAACCTTATAAGTTTAAGACCTACTTTGCGAAAGTTTCTTTTTTGGTTCAGTATATATAGTACTTAAATATATATACTAGTACCCCCAAACGTGCCGAATCCCTGTGTTTATAGCAGGCTCTAAGTGAGCTTGATGGTAATCGTGTTGAGATGAAAGTGTCGATATGTGATCTAATTTTAAATCTTCGCATGGAAGTTGAATTGCGGGATAATATTTAATGGGTATTTTCCGCATAATCCCACATTCCATTATTGCTCAAACACTTTTTGAAGTGTGTGTTTTTACGTTTATTTATCGTCGCTACCGGTTGCCCATATGAGCGACGCCTCCTGAAGATATTAGTCATTTTAGATTTTGGAGGATAGTGCAATGATACAGAGAGAGACCCATTCCAGAGTCGTCTCTGGTTCTTTTACGTGTATGGTGTAAAGCACCGACACGAGACCTCGGTTTAACGTCCCATCTGAAAGACTGTTAATTTTATTAGGGTCAGACGGGGGATCGAACCTGCGATCCCTGGATTACCAGTCCAGCGTTCTTTTTGAATGTTTGAAAGCTTTCTTATGAGCCGGTCCACCTCCGTGGTCGAGTGGTTAAGGTCGCTGACTTATATACCACTGTAACCTATCATCACTGATGGTCACGGGTTCGAGCCCCGCTCAGACCGCGTCTCATTTATATGAAAAAGTTGGCAGTTTCTTACGGAGGTTGATGCACCCAAGTACTGGTTAACCGCTGCAACCTGCCCAGGAAAGGTGTTGTTAGGTAAACTGCCCGCCGGCGATATAGCCCAAAATATAAACCAGAAATATAACATAACATAATTTCTTATGAGCCAAATTAATATTCAATGACACTGGAATAAGACACTATAAAATGAACAAATGTAATATTACTGTACAGTATAAACATTTCCAATCACCATTCGTTATAAAACATTTCTCCACAAATACATGCATATTTAACTCATGCAATAACACACCATTGGAAATGGTCTAAAATCAGACTTAAAATTTCGAATTGGCAGAATTATATTTTGATAGAAAAACACCGCGTGCACCTGATAATATATATAGAAAAATTTAACATGAATTTCTATACAATGGCTCTGTAGCCTAGTGGTTAGTGTATTCGCCTGATAATCCAGAGGACCGAGGTTTGAAGCCCACTGCTGGAATATTTTTTCTCAATATTTTTTATATACCGTACATCATAATTCTATTTTTTTTATGGAAATGAAGTGCACAATTACATGAATATAAATATATGAATATAATTTTTTTAACTCCATGCTATAAAATCTTATCAAGGACTTCATAATTCTGCTATCATTTTTATAATCAAAATATGTACAGTATCATAATCTTTTTACATATATGTTTATACACTACAGGAGAAAATAGTCCAGGCACATACATGTTTATACACTACAGGAGAAAATAGTCCAGGCACATACATGTTTATACACTACAGAAGAAAATAGTCCAGGCACATACATGTTTATACACTACAGGAGAAAATAGTCCAGGCACATACATGTTTATACACTACAGGAGAAAATAGTCCAGGCACATACATGTTTATACACTACAGGAGAAAATAGTCCAGGCACATACATGTTTATACACTACAGGAGAAAATAGTCCAGGCACATACATGTTTATACACTACAGGAGAAAATAGTCCAGGCACATACATGTTTATACACTACAGGAGAAAATAGTTCTCAGCCCAGGGATTCAATCATTCTGATTTAGCTATGCATCTAATATTTAGCTATGTATCTATGATTTAGCTATGCTATGGCTCTATGATTGAGCTATGCTATGCATATATGATTTAGCTATGCTATGGATCTATGATTGAGCTATGCTATGAATTTATGATTGAGCTATGCTATGGATTGATGATTTAGATATGCTATGGATGTATGATTTAGCTATGCATCTATGATTTAGCTATGCTATGGATCTATGATTGAGCTATGCTATGCATCTATGATTTAGATATGCTATGGATCTATGCTTTAGCTATGCTATGGATCTATGATTGAGCTATGCTATGGATCTATGATTGAGCTATGCTATGGATTGATGATTGAGCTATGATATGGATGTATGATTGAGCTATGTTATGGATCTATGATTGAGCTATGCTATGGATCTATGATTGAGCTTTGCTATGGATGTATATTGAGCTATGCTATGAATTTATGATTGAGCTATGCTATGGATCTATATTGAGCTATGCTATGCATTTATGATTGAGCTATGCTATGGATCTATCATTGAGCTATGCTATGGATCTATATTGAGCTATGCTATGAATTTATGATTGAGCTATGCTATGGATCTATATTGAGCTATGCTATGGATCTATATTGAGCTATGCTATGAATTTATGATTGAGCTATGCATCTATATTGAGCTATGCTATGAATTTATGATTGAACTATGCTATGTATGTATGATTGAGCTATGCTATGGATTTATGATTGAGCTATGTTATGGATTTATGATTGAGCTATGCTATGGATTTATGATTGAGCTATGCTATGGATTTATTATTGAGCTATGCTATGGATTTATGATTGAGCTATGCTATGGATTTATGATTGAGCTATGCTATGGATTTATGATTGAGCTATGCTATGGATTTATTATTGAGCTATGCTATGGATCTATCATTGAGCTATGCTATGGATCTATCATTGAGCTCTCTTTGAGGCTGCCTTATTTATGTTAATTATAATACTATTGTGACGCGTGTGGTTTAATTCTATAACGTTAAGTTGTATAAAATCATTGTTGAGAATATAAAGGAACCCACATCTGACCAATAGTCTCCCTCCCTAGTAAATTGTCTTCTTCGAAATATAGTCTCACACGTAAAGTATTCCCCCTCAGAAAGCATTCTCCCTCGGAAAAGTATTCTCCCTTGAAAAGGTATTCACACTCAGAAAAGTATTCTCCCTCAGAAAAGTATTCTCCCTCAGAAAAGTATTCTCCCTTGAAAAGGTATTCTCCCTCAGAAAGCATTCTCCCTCAGAAAAGTATTCTCCCTTGAAAAGGTATTCTCCCTCAGAAAACCTCGGAAAAGGTATTCTCCCTCAGAAAAGTATTCTCCCTCGAAAAACCTCGGAAAAGGTATTCTCCCTCGTAGTGTATAATGCATGTATTATAGTAGAGAGGAAGAACTGAGAAAGTGGCCTGGATAATGAATGAAATTCTTTTTGTGAATTTGAGGTAAATCCACCCCAGATAGCTTGTATATAGGGTAGTACACCTGCCCAGGGTGGATGTATATAGGGAGGTAAATCCACCCCAGATAGCTTGTATATAGGGTAGTACACCTGCCCAGGGTGGATGTATATAGGGTGGTACATCCACCCCAGATAGCTTGTATATAGGGTAGTACACCTGCCCAGGGTGGATGTATATAGGGTGGTACATCCACCCCAGATAGCTTGTATATAGGGTGGTACACCTGCCCAGGGTGGATGTATATAGGGAGGTACATCCACCCCAGATAGCTTGTATATAGGGTAGTACACCTGCCACCCAGGGTGGATGTATATAGGGAGGTACATCCACCCCAGATAGCTTGTATATAGGGTAGTACACCTGCCCAGGGTGGATGTATAAAAATCTCTTTCCAGAATCTGCCAATTTTAACACATTTTCAGAAATTTGCTGATACGGCAAGCATTGAAATTTAGTAGTAGGGGGAAGACAAATTGCGTAGCGTATAATACACATGTACATGTATTATGTTATAACTGAACAACTGTTACAACTCCTGTGATTGTCCCAATAATAAGCAGGTGTGTGTGTGGCTTTAACATCTAGCTTGCTTCTCACCAATGCAACTTGGGTTCGCTCCTCGGACCGAGAAGTATGTGAGATTGTCGCCAGATCGGAAAGGTGGGTTTTCTCCGGGTACTCCGGTTTCCTCCCACACGAATGACCACATTTACGCGTGCCAATGAGAGTGATTAATATAAGTTGTCAAAAGCGTAAATTGGCCGACAGGAAAATGAAGCATATATGTATGTATGAACAAGGGGAGTTTACAGTACAATAATTGACCCTGTTTGCTGAGAACAACATAAAATACATTAACTAATTATCCCCTTTGGCTGAGTACATGTATATAGAGCATGCTTTCTCATGCAATGTGAGAAATGACTAATGGTTACTTGTGCATCTGATATACATATGCAGGGATCATTCTAGAGGGTGATGTGGGCGAAATTGTCGCCCTAGGGACTCTGACTTCGCCCTTCTCCCTAAAAAAAAAATGTTGTTTGGTTTTTACGATTTTCGAACATCCGTCCCTCAAAATACCCATTAATAGCTGGTGAGTCGCCATATGACCTAAGCTGTTGGGGCGACCATAAACTCCCGAAACAAACAAACAATTCATCGCCGATGTATGGCAACTGTATGCTACTGTACGTTTAGGATAACTTGACAGTGACGTACAAGGGCTATACCTATCCATACAGGTAATTCAGGTAAATTACAGTTATCGATATTATGATCTTTTAATCCGAATCACCGCTTACTGATTTTTAAGCCGATTTACCTGCCTTGTGTTGTGGACATAGCCAACAGGAGTAAATGATTGAGTGACGTCACTGTCGAGTTATCCTAAGAGTACTATAGTATTGTATCTTGAGCAGATTTTTTGTGGAATGTATTATACTTGTATCCACAGCCAATCAGTGACCTTAACCCATTCAACACCAAGTAACTCACATGGACTGGTCCATGATATTCATAAACCAACAAATGAATCAGAAAATCACATTTGGACAAGTTCATTTATCAAAATGGGTAATTATGTCTAAAAATAGTCATATCACTGGCAAAAAGTGCAGATCCTGATGAGACGGCTCGTCACGAGCCGTCTCATCTGGATCTACACTTATTGTAAGCCTATTTAGAGGTCTGTGGTGTTGAAAGGGTTAAACTTGAAATTTGGAAAGCATAAAAAACAAATTTTATTTTGCTGAACCATGTTCCAAATATCTCTTCATCGTTGTATGGCAACATTCGTATTTCATCATGAGCAGATATTTTGTGCAATGTTTACATAATTTGTGTACACAATTTGGCAGAACTATAGCAATGTACTATAATACTGATTAAATACAAATGTACAGACACTTGTTGTTCTTTAACCCTTTCAACACTACAGACCTAAATATGCTTACAAAAAGTGTAGATCCAGATGAGCCTGCTCGTGACAAGTCGTCTCATCAGGATCTGCTCATTTTGCCAGTAATATTACTATTTTTTGACAAAATTACTCATTTTGATAAATGAACTGATCCAATTAATTTATTTGTCTAACAATATCATGGACCAGTCCATGTCAGTTACTTGGTGTTGAATTGGTTAATACCTGTATATTTTCTGTTTTGAACACTGAACAAATTATATACATGTATTCATTAAAGTGTGGCGTCCGTGGAATCGAATGGTCCCGGGTTCTATACTCGGTCAGGCCACGTATTGGGCAAGGCACCTCACACACATTGCTTAGTACTAGTTAACCACTTCGGTCAGCTAAATCTGCCCAGTGAGCAAGGCACCTCATACACATTGCTTAGTACTGGTGAACCACTTCGGTCGGCTAAATCTGCCCAGTGAGCAAGGCACCTCACACACATTGCTTAGTACTGGTTAACCACTTCGGTCTGCTAAATCTGCCCATTGAGCAAGGCACCTCATACACATTGCTTAGTACTAGTTAACCACTTCGGTCAGCTAAATCTGCCCAGTGAGCAAGGCACCTCATACACATTGCTTAGTACTGGTTAACCACTTTGGTCGGCTAAATCTGCCCATTGAGCAAGGCACCTCACACACATTGCTTAGTACTGGTTAACCACTTCGGTCGGCTAAATCTGCCCATTGAGCAAGGCACCTCACACACATTGCTTAGTAAGTTAGTACTGGTGAACCACTTCGGTCGGCTAAATCTGCCCATTGAGCAAGGCACCTCACACACATTGCTTAGTACTGGTGAACCACTTCGGTCGGCTAAATCTGCCCATTGAGCAAGGCACCTCACACACATTGCTTAGTACTGGTTAACCACTTCGGTCGGCTAAATCTATCCAGTGAGCAAGGCACCTCACACACATTGCTTAGTACTGGTTAACCACTTCGGTCGGCTAAATCTGCCCATTGAGCAAGGCACCTCACACACATTGCTTAGTACTGGTTAACCACTTCGGTCGGCTAAATCTACCCAGTGAGCAAGGCACCTCACACACATTGCTTAGTACTGGTTAACCACTTCGGTCGGCTAAATCTGCCCATTAAGCAAGGCACCTCACACACATTGCTTAGTACTGGTGAAACACTTTGGTCGGCTAAATCTGCCCATTGAGCAAGGCACCTCACACACATTGCTTAGTACTGGTTAACAACTTCGGTCGGCTAAATCTGCCCATTGAGCAAGGCACCTCACACACATTGCTTAGTACTGGTTAACCACTTCGGTCGGCTAAATCTGCCCATTGAGCAAGGCACCTCACACACATTGCTTAGTACTGGTTAACCACTTCGGTCGGCTAAATCTGCCCATTGAGCAAGGCACCTCACACACATTGCTTAGTACTGGTTAACCACTTCGGTCGGCTAAATCTGCCCATTGAGCAAGGCACCTCACACACATTGCTTAGTACTGGTTAACCACTTCGGTCGGCTAAATCTGCCCATTGAGCAAGGCACCTCACACACATTGCTTAGTACTGGTGAACCACTTCGGTCGGCTAAATCTGCCCATTGAGCAAGGCACCTCACACACATTGCTTAGTACTGGTTAACCACTTCGGTCGGCTAAATCTATCCAGTGAGCAAGGCACCTCACACACATTGCTTAGTACTGGTTAACCACTTCGGTCGGCTAAATCTGCCCATTGAGCAAGGCACCTCACACACATTGCTTAGTACTGGTTAACCACTTCGGTCGGCTAAATCTACCCAGTGAGCAAGGCACCTCACACACATTGCTTAGTACTGGTTAACCACTTCGGTCGGCTAAATCTGCCCATTGAGCAAGGCACCTCACACACATTGCTTAGTACTGGTGAAACACTTTGGTCGGCTAAATCTGCCCATTGAGCAAGGCACCTCACACACATTGCTTAGTACTGGTTAACAACTTCGGTCGGCTAAATCTGCCCATTGAGCAAGCACCTCACACACATTGCTTAGTACTGGTTAACCACTTCGGTCGGCTAAATCTGCCCATTGAGCAAGGCACCTCACACACATTGCTTAGTACTGGTGAACCACTTCGGTCGGCTAAATCTGCCCATTGAGCAAGGTATCTCACACACATTGCTTAGTACTGGTTAACCACTTCGGTCGGCTAAATCTGCCCAGTGAAACATGTCTAGGTCCCCGCAAGGGGTTTGACATTAATGGAACATACATTAAATATTGAATCAACCCAAAACATACGCAGTCCATTTAGATATGATAGCAAAATATTGACACTATAATTATGTTGTTCTCTAAGTTTCAAGTAGCTTGTTGAAGTTACAGTATGCCCTTGACTGCTCACAAGTATACTTAATTACCTCATGTATTGCATGACATGTTACAAGCCGGGGAAACAATGTCCAACCAAACAATACTCAATGTTTAATGTAAGGCTATGAGTAATGACAGGACAGAAATAATTTCTTTGTCTGCTTTGATAAGATAAGAATTGATTTTTTTTGTGTAATATGAAAATAAATGGAAACCCATCACCCATATGCTTTTTTTTTTCACCCTCCCTTTTTGTGTTAAAATTTATTTTTCAAACTAGGAATACTTAACCATAAATAACCCTTTTGTGTGTATACATGGAAGGCAAACGTCTTATTATATCATTTATGTTGTAACATTGTGTAAATGCTTTTTATGTACATACAAGAAAGAAATAAACGGGGTTACCCGAAAAGGGGCCTCAAAATTAAAAAAAAAATTAAAAAGAAGATTGATTTTGTTTGCTGTTTGGAATGATCACACAATATTAGAATTTATTTTATGCTAATTGATGAAATATTTGAAATATTCTCACTTCTCAGTGAGATATATTCCATATTCACTCAAAACAAACAAATATCCTCTATATATCAACATGTAGGGCTTAACAGACGGATCTGTAGTCCAGTTATAACACGCTGGACTGGTAATCCAGGGATCGCAGGTTCGATCCCCCATCGGACCATAATAAAATGAACAGTCTCAGTTGGGACTTTAAAAAGAGGTCTCGTGTCGGTGCTGTACACCGTGCATGTAACAGAACCAGAGGAGACTCTGGAATGGGTCCCTGTCTGTATCATTGCACTATCCTCCAAAAATCTAAAATGACTCATCTCTTCAGGAGGCGTCGGCTCATATGGGCAACCAGTAGCGACGATAAATAAACATAAAAAACGCACACCAGGGCTTACATGTAAGTTAGCTTGGGAACAGGTGTTGATATATTTTGGCTGGTCAGTCATATAATTATATTTTTAACACAGAGACCATTAATTGGGCTGTATTGAGTTTCTGATAATATCAAAGCCTGGAGAAACTTGGGGGTTATTCCGTGTAATTATTGATTATCATTAATCCTATTAGTAGGTCTATTAGCTTGTGATTTAATTAATGACGTACTTGAATCGAAAGTGAGGCACTGCAATGTTGATAAAACTGTATAATTGGCTGCCATTTATTACTACGGGTCAACGGAACTGTAAATAGTTTTAAAAAGTACAGTGTGCGTCTGTTTTGAAATATTTACTCAAGATTTAAGTCGTCCTTACTTCAAGCATTCATGTATTTTTGGAAATGGTGATGAATCGGTGATTTCCGATAAAATATTCTATTTTTAGCGATCGTATCTTGCAGATAAGAGTTGTCGTTCTTCAATCAACACCCTAGAAAACACAGGTGTAATGTAGGTGGCGCTACGTTTGGAAATCAAGTTTCCCCAGGCTGTCATTTTGCCAGAAGTAAATTAGTAAAAAATCGACGTACTGGAACCCAGACTAGGCTTAAGTCTATATAGTGAGAAACTATATTGTGTATGAGGGAGATGTTTGTTGACTTGGACAAATGTCCTCTCTTTTCAGTGTGCCTGAACTGTCTCATGTATACAGACAGGTTTGAGTTGTGACTTTTCTTCGATTGATATTTTCAATGTGCCAGGACTGGGCCTTGTATACAGAAATGTCCTTCACCAATTTGTTGTGACCTTTCTTCGATTGATATTTTCAATGTGCCAGGACTGGGCCTTGTATACAGAAATGTCCTTCACCAATTTGTTGTGACCTTTCTTCGATTGATATTTTCAGTGCGCCAGGAATGGGCCGTGTATGAGGACAATGCATTCGCCAACCAGGTTCAGAACGACGAATGTACGTATCCATAGTAACCATGATTTGGGCATTGGTATATAATATTTATTTCAAGATGTTGTGTATTCACGTTTGCTAAATTCTAATCTCAGTGCGTTCATTAAAGTTTTGATTTATTTTTGCAGTTGATTTATAAGCATAAGCGTCTGATCAGGATCTATGTTGTTTGCTATTCCGCTAAATGTTTTAGCTTCAATATCCGAATAGCAAACAGCATAGAGCCTGATTAAAGTGATTTTATCTGCTACTAGCATGCACAGGGTTAAAGATTTGTTACATTTGTGGAGGTAATAATGATATCTATCTAGCCAAATGGTCATTAAGAAAGCATTACATTAATTGCTAATTACATGCACTGGTAATCATATAAATGTTGTATAGCTTGATCTGAGGGGTCTGCATGAATGGCTCCCTATCTGAGGGATCTGAGGGGTCTGCATGAATGGCTCCCTATCTGAGGGGTCTACATGAATGGCTCCCTATCTGAGGGGTCTGCATGAATGGCTCCCTGTCTGAGGGGTCTGCATGAATGGCTCCCTATCTGAGGGGTCTGCATGAATGGCTCCCTATCTGAGGGATCTGCATGAATGGTTCCCTATCTGAGGGATCTGAGGGGTCTGCATGAATGGCTCCCTATCTGAGGGGTCTGCATGAATGGCTCCCTATCTGAGGGATCTGAGGGGTCTGCATGAATGGCCCCCTATCTGAGGGATCTGAGGGGTCTGCATGAATGGCTCCCTATCTGAGGGGTCTGCATGAATGGCTCCCTATCTGAGGGATCTGCATGAATGGTTCCCTATCTGAGGGGTCTGCATGCATGGCTCCCTATCGGAGGGATTTGCATGAATGGCTCCCTGTCTGAGGGATCTGCATGAATGGCTCCCTATCTGAGGGATCTGCACAAATGGCTCCCTGTCTGAGGGGTCTGCATGAATGGTTCCCTATCTGAGGGATCTGAGGGGTCTGCATGAATGGCTCCCTGTCTGAGGGATCTGAATGAATGGCTCCCTATCTGAGGGGTCTGCACAAATGGCTTCCTGTCTGAGGGGTCTGCATGAATGGCTCCCTGTCTGAGGGATCTGAGGGGTCTGCATGAATGGCCCCTTATCTGAGGGGTCTGCATGAATGGCCCCCTATCTGAGGAGTCTGTATGAATGGCTCCCTGTCTGAGGGATCTGAGAGGTCTGCATGAATGGCTCCCTGTCTGAGGGATCTGAGGGGTCTGCATGAATGGCCCCTTATCTGAGGGGTCTGCATGAATGGCCCCCTATCTGAGGAGTCTGTATGAATGGCTCCCTGTCTGAGGGATCTGAGAGGTCTGCATGAATGGCTCCCTGTCTGAGGGATCTGAGGGGTCTGCATGAATGGCTCCCTATCTGAGGGGTCTGCATGAATGGCTCCCTATCTGAGGGGTCTGCATGAATGGCTCCCTATATGAGGGGTCTGCATGGATGGTTCTCTTTCTTAGTGTCTGAGGGGTATGCGTGAATGGCTCCCTATCTTAGGGGTCTGAATGAATGGTTCTCTTTCTTAGTGTCTGAGGGGTCTGCATGAATGGCTCCCTTGAACTTGTTGTGAATTTAACAGTTGTTTGTCACTATGGAATAAATATTGAACTTGTGAATTTAACAGTTGTTCATTACTATGGAATAAATATTGAACCTGTTGTTTATTTAACAGTTGTTTGTCACTATGGAATAAATATTGAACCTGTTGTTTAATTATCAGTTGTTTGTCACTATGGAATAAATATTGAACCTGTTGTTTATTATTTAACAGTTGTTTGTCACTATGGAATAAATATTGAACCTGTTGTTTAATTAACAGTTGTTTGTCACTATGGACTAAATATTGAACCTGTTGTTTAATTAACAGTTGTTTGTCACTATGGAATAAATATTGAACCTGTTGTTTATTATTTAACAGTTGTTTGTCACTATGGAATAAATATTGAACCTGTTGTTTAATTAACAGTTGTTTGTCACTATGGAATAAATATTGAACCTGTTGTTTAATTAACAGTTGTTTTTCACTATGGACTAAATATTGAACCTGTTGTTTAATTAACAGTTGTTTGTCACTATGGAATAAATATTGAACCTGTTGTTTATTATTTAACAGTTGTTTGTCACTATGGAATAAATATTGAACTTGTTTATTTAACAGTTGTTCGTCACTATGGACTAAATCGATTTAATCGTCGTACAGTGAGGGAGGACATACCACTTGCTAAGGTTGTACAGAATGACGAGGAGGTGCGGCAACAGGATGAGAGGTTCAGCCAGCTACAGGCGCTCAATGCACAGTATGTTTCCGTATTGCATCATTCTGTTTTTATGGAAGATTATCTCGTCCAGAGGGTGACATAGACCAGGTAGTCGCCCTTGCGACCCTGATGCAGGGCTCATTCTAGATGGTGATTTGTGCAAAATAGTTGCCCTAGGGACCCTGAATTAGCCCTCTGGGGGCCCCACTGATCCCTAAAATAACCATTTTTTTACAATTTTCATAAGATACACCATTATGATTCCCTTAGGCAAGGCATTTAAATTCCACGTTACCTCTTCTCTCTCCCTCGTGGTGATGGATTCTATCAGGAATGAGGTCACGAAAGTGATTAATATAAGTTGTAAGAACTTGTTTCGCAAGGAAGCTAAAATAAATTTGTATATAAACTAAGATACACTGGTCGATTATAAAGCACTCCTTCTATTCAAATGTTGTATTTAATGGTCATACTATGCATTTTATCCATATTTTGTTGCTATTTTTTTGCCCCCATTTAAGGACGCGATCGCGCGCTTTCTCACTTCTCCCAAAGCTTCTGACCTAGAATGAGCACTGGGCCACTTCTCCCTAAAAAAAACATTATTTAAATATAAAAAATATTGTCCAGTACAAATTAAAATGATTATTCAGTCAAACAAACAGTCCAGGTGTTATTACACGTGTGTTAATATAAGAAAATATGTGATGGCTGTATGAAACAATACAAGCTGTGTCGTGTGATAAATCATGATCTACAATGTCAAAGGTCATCACCATCACAGAAGCGAAACCCAACTCAGTTGCAGGAAGCACATTTGAAATCACATACCGGTATGTAAACGAATGCTAATGTATTCTAGAAGGGATAATGTTGAAAAAAGTAAGGTCCATGTATTCTTATGTTATGTTATATTTCGGGTTTTACGCCTGCATCAGCACCATTTTGGGCTATATCGCCGGCGGGCAGTTTACCTAACATTTTTCCTGGGCAGGCTCCAGCGGTTAACCAGTACTTGGGTGCACCAACCTCCTCCGTAATAAATTGCCAACTTTTTCATATTAATGAGACACGGTAATGTATTCTAGCAGAGATAATGTTAAAAAATGTTAAGGTCAATTTCTCATATTTCAGTGAGCAAATGGCGTATTTGTACAAAGGGAAGTAACATTTGTATGATATTTCCTGAAAATGCCCTCATTTTGGCTTTTGCAGAAATTGTTTCCTTTTCTCCTGGAAAGGAATGTATTTGTATTCTAGGAGAAATCTTGTGAATCAAATCATTTAATAAAATATAGGTTCACTTTCTCCTTCTTCAATGCGCAAATGGCATTTTGATATAAATGGAAGTAACATTTGTATGATTTTTCCTGAAAATGCCCTCATTTTTTCTTAGCAAACATTCTTTCATGTTCAAGAATATTGCTACAGATAAAGTTATTTTTATGCCCCCAAAAGGAGGCATTTAGTTTTCACACTGTCTGTGTGTCCGTCCGTCCATCCGTCCGTCCGTCTGTCCTTGCCCATAACGTACGTGGCTATGAGAACAATAGATTTACTGTCTAGTGATCTATGGTTAAGCTTGAAAATATTTTAGGTTGTTATAAATTGTGTCTATGTGGCTATAGAGAACAAAAGAACAGCCAGCCACTTAATATACAATTTTGTGTTCGTTCGTCCGTCCGTCCAAGTCAATATTTCCATTCCGGGCTTTAACTTCTTCAGCTATGGTGGGGGGCATTCATCACCTGCTGTGATATTTCTTGTTTAGTTTATTTAGGCATAAAATATACCAACTATAACAATATACTATATGTTGATTGTTTCTTCAGCTAGTAATATATATATATATATATGTGGTCCTCTACATCCGAATTTTCGGCTTAAAAAGCCTTTTTCAAGGAAAACAAAAATCATCCCGTTAATTCATTCTCTGGATATTGGCAAAACTCATCCGTCTAGTTCATTTATTTTAAGATTGTTAAATCTTAATGAAAATGAATTAACTGGGTTATTTTTATTTTCCTTGAAATAGGCCTTTTAATTCGGATGTAGAGAGGACCACATATACAATGTATATATAACAATATAATATATATTTTAGAGCAGAGGAGGATGAGAAGGTTGCTAAGCAAATGCTGGAACGCGATGAAATACAATCACAGGCACATAGGATGGCAGTGGAACTTACTGATGAGGTATATCTATTTACGTATGCTGTTACAGTCTAGATACAATGTACATTTACGTATGCTGTTACAGACAGTCTAGATACGATGTACACTTACGTATGCTGTTGCAGACAGTCTAGATACGATGTACACTTATGTATGCTGTTACAGACAGTCTAGATATGATGTACACTTAAGTATGCTGTTGCAGACAGTCTAGATACGATGTACACTTACGTATGCTGTTACAGACAGTCTAGATACGATGTACACTTACGTATGCTGTTACAGACAGTCTAGATACGATGTACACTTATGTATGCTGTTACAGACAGTCTAGATACGATGTACACTTACGTATGCTGTTACAGACCATCTAGATACAATGTACACTTACGTATGCTGTTACAGACAGTCTAGATACAATGTACACTTACGTATGCTGTTGCAGACAGTCTAGATACGATGTACACTTACGTATGCTGTTACAGACAGTCTAGATACGATGTACACTTACGTATGCTGTTACAGACAGTCTAGATACGATGTACACTTAAGTATGCTGTTGCAGACAGTCTAGATACGATGTACACTTACGTATGCTGTTACAGACAGTCTAGATACGATGTACACTTACGTATGCTGTTACAGACAGTCTAGATACGATGTACACTTATGTATGCTGTTACAGACAGTCTAGATACGATGTACACTTACGTATGCTGTTACAGACCATCTAGATACAATGTACACTTACGTATGCTGTTACAGACAGTCTAGATACAATGTACACTTACGTATGCTGTTGCAGACAGTCTAGATACGATGTACACTTACGTATGCTGTTACAGACAGTCTAGATACGATGTACACTTACGTATGCTGTTACAGACAGTCTAGATACGATGTACACTTACATATGCTGTTACAGACCATCTAGATACAATGTACACTTACGTATGCTGTTACAGACAGTCTAGATACGATGTACACTTACGTATGCTGAAGTGATTGGTGGAAACTCTAGAGACACGTATGCAGAATCCGACATTCTAAACACACTAATTTGTACAGAATCAGACACATTGCATACATTTGTGGAAATCGTGATAGCGCATTGGTAGCGCGGTCGCTTCAGGTACGAAATGCCCGTAGTTCAAGCCCAGCCGTTATGATTGTACCCTTGGTCAATTCATTTAAATTCCACATTGCCTCTTCTCTCCCTCGTGGCGATGGATTATACCAGAAATGATGTCTCGAGACTGATTAATATAAGTTGTACGAAAGTTTCGCAATTGAACTAATATTTGTATTAACCCTTTCAACACCACAGGCCTCTAAATAGGCTTACAAAAAGTGTAGATCCAGATGAGCCGGCTCGTGACCGCTCAGGATCTGCACTTTGCCCGTAATATTCTATATTTAGACAAAATTACCCATTTTGATAAATGAACTTGTCCAAATGTAATTTATTTATTAATTTATTGATCTAAAAATATTATGGACGAGTCCATGTCAGTTACCTGGTGTTGAATGGGTTAACTAAGCATTGCATACACTTTAGTTATTTCTGCAGCAGCATACACTGTTGACCATCTGGAAGGTAGTTTGTAATGTATTACTTGTATTTTTACTACAAATGTTTGTGCATTGTATGAAGTGACACTGCAATATCAATCCGGTCGTTATTTTGCAGGGTTTTGCAAAACAGTTGCAAGAACAGGATCAGTTACAAACTGAGGCCCGTAGAGTGGCCAGGGAGCTAACTGATGAGGTATGTATGTATAGAGTGGCCATAGTATTCCACATTGCCTCTTCTCTCTCTCTCCATCCTGGCAATGGATTCCATATAGTATTCCACATTGCCTCTTCTCTCTCTCCATCCTGGTGATGGATTCCATGTAGTATTCCACATTGCCTCTTCTCTCTCTCATTTCCTCTTCTCTCTCCATCCTGGCGATGGATTCTATATAGTATTCCACATTGCCTCTTCTCTCTCTCCATCCTGGCGATGGATTCCATATAGTATTCCACATTTCCTCTTCTCTCTCTCCATCCTGGTGATGGATTCCATATAGTATTCCACATTGCCTCTTCTCTCTCCATCCTGGTGATGGATTCCATGTAGTATTCCACATTGCCTCTTCTCTCTCTCTTTCCTCTTCTCTCTCCATCCTGGCGATGGATTCTATATAGTATTCCACATTGCCTCTTCTCTCTCTCCATCCTGGCGATGGATTCCATATAGTATTCCACATTTCCTCTTCTCTCTCTCCATCCTGGTGATGGATTCCATATAGTATTCCACATTGCCTCTTCTCTCTCCATCCTGGTGATGGATTCCATATAGTATTCCACATTGCCTCTTCTCTCTCCATCCTGGCGATGGATTCCATATAGTATTCCATATTTCCTCTTCTCTCCATCCTGGCGATGGATTCCATATAGTATTCCACATTGCCTCTTCTCTCCATCCTGGTGATGGATTCCATATAGTATTCCACATTTCCTCTTCTCTCCATCCTGGGGATGGATTCCATATAGCATTCCATATTTCCTCTTCTCTCTCTCCATCCTGGTGATGGATTCCATATAGTATTCCACATTTCCTCTTCTCTCCATCCTGGGGATGGATTCCATATAGTATTCCATATTGCCTCTTCTCTCTCTCCATCCTGGTGATGGATTCCATATAGTATTCCACATTTCCTCTTCTCTCTCCATCCTGGTGATGGATTCCATATAGTATTCCACATTTCCTCTTCTCTCTCTCCATCCTGGCGATGGATTCCATATAGTATTCCATATTTCCTCTTCTCTCTCTCCATCCTGGCGATGGATTCCATATAGTATTCCATATTTCCTCTTCTCTCCATCCTGGCGATGGATTCCATATAGTATTCCATATTTCCTCTTCTCTCTCTCCATCCTGGTGATGGATTCCATATAGTATTCCACATTTCCTCTTCTCTCTCTCCATCCTGGCGATGGATTCCATATAGTATTCCACATTTCCTCTTCTCTCCATCCTGGCGATGGATTCCATATAGTATTCCATATTTCCTCTTCTCTCTCTCCATCCTGGTGATGGATTCCATATAGTATTCCACATTGCCTCTTCTCTCTCTCCATCCTGGTGATGGATTCCATATAGTATTCCACATTTCCTCTTCTCTCTCTCCATCCTGGTGATGGATTCCATATAGTATTCCACATTTCCTCTTCTCTCTCCATCCTGTGGATGGATTCCATATAGTATTCCACATTGCCTCTTCTCTCTCCATCCTGGCGATGGATTCCATATAGTATTCCACATTGCCTCTTCTCTCTCCATCCTGGTGATGGATTCCATATAGTATTCCACATTGCCTCTTCTCTCTCCATCCTGGGGATGGATTCCATATAGTATTCCACATTTCTTCTTCTCTCTCTCCATCCTGGGGATGGATTCCATATAGTATTCCATATTTCCTCTTCTCTCCATCCTGGTGATGGATTCCATATAGTATTCCACATTGCCTCTTCTCTCTCCATCCTGGCGATGGATTCCATATAGTATTCCACATTTCCTCTTCTCTCTCCATCCTGGTGATGGATTCCATATAGTATTCCATATTGCCTCTTCTCTCTCTCCATCCTGGTGATGGATTCCATATAGTATTCCACATTTCCTCTTCTCTCCATCCTGGTGATGGATTCCATATAGTATTCCACATTGCCTCTTCTCTCTCTCTCTCCATCCTGGCGATGGATTCCATATAGTATTCCATATTTCCTCTTCTCTCTCTCCATCCTGGTGATGGATTCCATATAGTATTCCACATTGCCTCTTCTCTCTCCATCCTGGTGATGGATTCCATATAGTATTCCACATTTCCTCTTCTCTCTCCATCCTGGTGATGGATTCCATATAGTATTCCACATTGCCTCTTCTCTCTCCATCCTGGTGATGGATTCCATATAGTATTCCACATTGCCTCTTCTCTCTCTCCATCCTGGCGATGGATTCCATATAGTATTCCATATTGCCTCTTCTCTCTCTCTCCAGTCTGGCGATATATTCTATATAGTATTCCACATTGTCTCTTCTCTCTCTCCATCCTGGTGATGGATTCTATATAGTATTCCACATTGCCTCTTCTCTCTCTCCATCCTGGTGATGGATTCCATATAGTATTCCACATTGCCTCTTCTCTCTCTCCATCCTGGCGATGGATTCCATATAGTATTCCACATTTCCTCTTCTCTCTCTCCATCCTGGGGATGGATTCCATATAGTATTCCACATTGCCTCTTCTCTCTCTCCATCCTGGGGATGGATTCCATATAGTATTCCACATTTCCTCTTCTCTCTCTCCATCCTGGCGATGGATTCTATATAGTATTCCACATTGCCTCTTCTCTCTCTCCATCCTGGCGATGGATTCCATAATGAATGATGTCTCGTTAGCGGTTTAACTAATGTTGTCAGAACTTGTTTCGCAATCGTGCTAAAATAATAAACTAAAACAAAGGCAAACTGTACTACGTACTCAATAATGAATATCTATGGGAATACTGGACCAATCAGTTGCAGACCCTCCAAGATGAACTCACTGAAACAAGGAACAGGGCAGAAGAACAGCCATCACAAGAAAACCATGAACAACTTCAGAAAGCAAAGGCACAGTTTCAAAAATCTAAACTAGAAGCTACACGACGAAGTTGGAGGGAGAAAACTGCTGCCCTGAACCTTGAGAAGGACGGGAGGAAGTTGTGGAGGCTCACGAAACAGCTAAATGATGAAGAAAATAGGAGACAGAAAATCACATTGGATGAGGATGGGAAACTGTTGACCGGCAAAGAGACTGCAGACTGTCTCGCCAAAGCCTACCAGAAAGAGGGCAACATCAAAGTCACACGCCAACAGCAAAGAGAGGCACGGAAAGAACAGAAGGATAGAAGTAAAAGGCATACGGAACAAGACTCCATGAACCTTCCACTTACATACCAGGAACTGTACACAGCGCTCAGACAACTGAAAAAGAGGAAGTCACCTGGACCAGATGGAATCTCCAATGAGATGCTAACTCATCTTGGATGCTCAGCCATGCTGGAACTTCTTGACATCTTCAATCTTAGCTGGGAAGAAGGCATAGTTCCGCAGATCTGGAAGGAAGCCAACGTTATCCCAATCTACAAGAACGGCAAGGATAGAAAGAAAGCTTCCAGCTATCGCCCTATTAGTCTCACTAGCTGTGTGGTCAAGACAATGGAGAGGATAGTTAACAAAAGACTCATGTGGTACCTTGAGACAGAAAACCTCCTATCCAAGGAACAAGCAGGATTCCGACAGTTCAGATGCACAGAGGACCAGGCAACATACCTCGCTCAGGAAGTTGAGGATGCATTCCAAGGCCAGAAGGTAGTTTTTGCAAC
Source organism: Archivesica marissinica (assembly GCA_014843695.1). NCBI lineage: Eukaryota > Metazoa > Mollusca > Bivalvia > Venerida > Vesicomyidae > Archivesica > Archivesica marissinica. Next base: position 2,860,266 of record CM026401.1, read on the forward strand.
CTGGATAGACCTCCAGAAGGCTTTTGACAAAGTCTGGACTGATGGGCTGCTGGTCAAGATGCGGAATTGCCGACAAGATGCTCCAATGGACCAAATCCTTCCTACACAATCGCCAGAGTACTTTTTGACAACCAGAAGAGCAAGAAATTCCTCATCCGATACGGTGTTCCTCAAGGAGGAGTGATCTCGCCTATGCTGTTCCTCATCTTCATCGATGACTTGCTTGCAGAGCTCCCAAAAGGTATCAAAGCAGCACTCTATGCTGACGATTTGGTCATGTGGTGTGTTGAAGAACATGCAACAACTGCCACATACAGAATGCAGATGGCTGCAGACAAGCTCACAGCATGGGCAGAAGACTGGTGCATCTATTAATAAGGAGAAGTCATCAACCACACTCTTCACACTTTCCACCAAACAGAAAGCTGGAACCATCAAAGTCGGTGGAACTGCCTTGAAGACGGACAACGAGCCAACATACTTGGGGGTGACATTTGACAGACGGCAGACATGGAAGCCACATATCCAGAAAGCAGAGGCCAAAGCCAAGCGCAAGCTTGCACTCCTTCGGAAGCTTGCTGGCACCACATGGGGTGCCAATGATCACATCCTGAAGACTATATACCAAGGTGTGGTCAGGCCTCACCTGGAATATGGATCCACTGCCTGGACAGCATCAGCCAAGACCAACCAACAGACACTCGACAAGGTTCAGAACAAGGCTCTCAGGCTGATCACAGGTGCAATGAAGAGCACTCCAATCAAGGCCATGGAGAAAATCACTTCCATCCAGCCACTGCAAGAACGTCGCGACACAAGAATTCTTCTACAGACAGAGAAGTTTCGATGTCAGGAAGAACAACCGATGAAGCAGAGAGTTGAGGCACTAACGAAGAATCGTCTAAAGCGAAGCAGTTTCATCCACCAGTCCAAGAAGCTTGCTCAAAAGCACACCAGCCATCTCCCAGCCAAGACATTGCCTCCAACGCCATTTCTATCCAAGCCATGGTTGACTAGCGATGAATCCAAGGGTACCATCTGCAGTACAATCCCATACATGACATCCAGAGATAGACAACATGATGACGTCAAACGTGCCCTCACACTAGCACACATCGACAAGAGTTATCCTGGAGAAGCATGGCTACAAGTCTACACAGATGGTTCAGCCACAAGAGCAGTAGCAAACGGAGGAGCAGTCGTGTATGTCCGACACCCAGATGGACACACACAGTCAGTTGCTCTACCTACTGGAGTACACTGCAGCAACTATGGGGCAAAAGTACAGGCCCTTGAAACAGCAGCATCTCTAGTTCACAACACTGTGGAGTGTGCCCAGGTTGTCTTCCTGACTGATGCGCTCTCAGTACTGGATGCCCTGTCTAACAACAAAGAACCCCACCTGATGGAAGCCCTTCGAACAGTCAGCGTAACTAAAAGAACTGTCCTCCAGTGGGTACCTGCACACATAGGCATTCCTGGCAATGAAGCTGCTGACCAGCTTGCCAAGCAAGGTTCTACCGAGAGGCAACCAGACAAAGATTTGACTTACAAGGAGAAATGCACCATAATCAAATCTGCATCAATGCCAACAATCGAGAAGGATGACTACCACCTTCCCACCAGACAGGAGCAAATCACGATATTCCGGCTTAGAACAGGGCATAACCGCCTAAACTTCCATATGTGTCGGAAGCTTGGACTAGCTCCATCAACTGCCTGCAGCTGCAAAATAGGGGACCAGACCGCAGAACACATCCTCCAGGAGTGTCCCAATCTTCATGGGCTGAGGAAAACAACCTGGGCAACAGATACTTCTCTCCAGACGAAGTTACATGGCTGCCGGGAGGATCTGAGGAGGACGGCCCATTTTGTGTTTGCTGCCGGCTTGTCCATGTGATTCGCGAAGAAGAAGAAGAGATGGTGTGTAAAGTCGGGTGTAAAAGTAAAGAGCTTGATTGTTATAGTGTTGGTCGGACTCTGTGGTCGAGTGGTTACAGTCGCTGACTTGTATACCACTGTAACCTATCATCACTTATGGTCACAGGTTCGAGCCCCGATCAGGGCGTGTCTTATTTATATGAAAAAATTGGCAGTTCCTTACGGCAATTTGTGCACCAAGTACTGCTTAACAGCTGGAGCCTGCCCAGGAAAGGTGTTGTTAGGTAAACAACCCGCCGGCGGTATAACCCAAAATGGTGCTGATGCAGGCGTAAAGCCCAATCAAACAAATTATAATATGGTGTCATCCCGTTACTAACTTATGAGACACATTTTTTTATGAACATCAGTACTTCCTGAATCATATCATATACAGACAAACCCGTGCTAGTGGTCACCTCCATTATACAGACAAACCCGTGCTAGTGGTCACCTCCATTATACAGACAAACCCGTGCTAGTGGTCACCTCCATTATACAGACAAACCCGTGCTAGTGGTCACCTCCATTGTACAGACAAACCCGTGCTAGTGGTTACCTCCATTAAGCAGCCAACCTGTATTAAGCAGCCAACCTCCATTAAGCAGCCAACCTCCATTAAGCAGTCAACCTCCATTAAGCAGCCAACCTGTATTAAGCAGCCAACCTCCATTAAGCAGCCAACCTGTATTTAGCAGCCAACCTCCATTAAGCAGCCATCCTGTATTAAGCAGCCAACCTCCATTAAGCAGCCAACCTGTATTAAGCAGCCAACCTCCATTAAGCAGCCAACCTTTATTAAGCAGCTAGTTTTCAGATTATCAATATGTTATTTTATTATACATTTCACCTCTGTTAACCTGTGCTAAGCAGCCACTTTCTGTGATTCCCTTGGCTGGCTGCTTAAGACAGGTTTACCTGTATGTGGAAAGTGATAAATGTGTGTATGGTGTTTATGTGGAGTAAAGGGTTAAAAAGAGTCAGTTAAATAACAAAATACCATTTAAGGAATCTGAGATAAATGCTTAGTACAGATTTGTACAGTCTACTGATTTAGTTTAATCATATTTTATTATATACAGTCAAGCGTGTGTCAGTGGTCACCTCCATTAAGCAGCCAACCTGCATTAAGTAGCCACTTTCCAGATTCCCAATATGTAGTTTTATTATATAATTGACCTCTATTAAGCAGTCACCTGTGCTAAGCAGCCACTTTCTGTGAATCCCTTGGCTGGCTGCTTAAGACAGGTTTGCCTGTATATAATTTCTTAATTTTGACTACTATTCATCACAGCATTACTTCTTGCTACAGGAGTATGCTAAAGCCGTACAGGAGAAAGAAAAACACAAATATGAAAGACATTTAGAGAAGAAAAAACTACAGAAGCTGAAGAAGGAACGACGAGAAATAGAGAAGAACCAAGCACATCGGACGGAGGAGGCAAGACTGAATGTGAGAGGTAATACCTCTGAATAGCACTTAACATGATGTAGATGGAGGGGAAATTGGTGAACATGATGTAGATTAGAGGTGACTATTGAGGCCAAAATGACTATCACAATACTATCACGATACTATTGCGATAGTCACTATGCTATCACGATACTATTGCGATAGTTTGGTTAAACACAGGTAATATGCAATATTGGTTTGACACTGATTTAATGAATCTATATCAATGCAAAAAAGAGTTTAATATGACTAGAATAGGTTAAGTAGCTAGAACACAGATTTATACTTAGTATGAAACTTAAAAAACAGTATGAAACTTAAACAAACATGTCTAACTCTTAACACTTAATCCGCCACAGGTAGCATTTGTCACATGCCATATGCGAACAGTGTTGCTCCAGATCAGCCTGCGCAGGCAGATCTGGAGCTACACTGTGACAGTGTCTGCGCATGGCACATGTACCCGGCAGGAGGATAACATTTAACTTGTCATTACTCGTCATCAATCTCATCATGGCACATGTCATTGTCATACACAGTTCACTGCTTCCAGTTTTTCTTCCCTGAAATGCCTGTATTCCGGGCGTCCGAGACTTCATCACTTGCTCCGCCCCGGGTTAGGGTCAAAACACGTGGTTGATGTCATTATTCAGTTGGGTGGTTGAGAAAAAAGGCTTACCTTTTGAAAGTGAAAGTAACTACTCCAGTTCGCACAGGCGCTTATTTGATTGTATTGTGTACCCGCTGAAAGCTCCCTGGCGATATGATCGCGCAATTGCCCTAGAGGGGTGCGGTAAATGGTCAATACCCCGTACGCTATGCATCGGACGGTAAGCCTTTTTTCTCAACCACCCAACTGAATAATGACATCAACCATGCGTTTTGACCCTAACCCTGATGAAGGCGCATAATGGCTGTATCTTTATGCGTGGTTGATACTATATTCTGATCGGCTGGTTGAGATAAAGATTTTACCCTTTCAAAAGCATCGCTGTCAATTGTAAGTGAAAACATTCGACAAAATTGAATTTTAAACGAACTATCGATAGTTTGATGGACTATCGGCGATAGTTATTGACTTGGAGTTTTGCTATGACCTATTGCTATCGCCAGCTCCACTATCGCGACCTATTGATAGGTCGACCTATCGTTACACCTCTAATGTAGATGGAGGGGAAATTGGTGTAGATGATGTAGATGGAGGGGAAATTGGTGTAGATGATGTAGATGGATGGGATATTGATGTATATGATGTAGATGGAGGGGAAATTGGTGTACATGATGTAGATGGAGGGGAAATTGGTGTACATGATGTAGATGGAGGGGAAATTGGTGTACATGATGTAGATGGTGGGGATATTGGTGTACATGATGTAGATGGAGGGGAAATTGGTGTAAATGATGTAGATGGAGGGGAAATTGGTGAACATGATGTAGATGGAGGGGAAATTGATGTAGATGATGTAGATGGAGGGGAAATTGGTGAACATGATGTAGATGGAGGGGAAATTGATGTAGATGATGTAGATGGAGGGGAAATTGGTGTAAATGATGTAGATGGAGGGGAAATTGGTGAACATGATGTAGATGGAGAGGAAATTGATGTAGATGATGTAGATGGAGGGGAAATTGGTGTACATGATGTAGATGGTGGGGATATTGGTGTACATGATGTAGATTGAGGGGAAATTGGTGTAAATGATGTAGATGGAGGGGAAATTGGTGTACATGATGTAGATGGTGGGGAAATTGGTGTAAATGATGTAGATGGAGGGGAAATTGGTGTAAATGATGTAGATGGAGGGGAAATTGGTGTAAATGATGTAGATGGAGGGGAAATTGGTGTAAATGATGTAGATGGAGGGGAAATTGGTGTAAATGATGTAGATGGAGGGAATTGATGTGTATGTGATGAGGGGAATGTGAAATGATGTGATGGAGGGAAATTGTGTAGATGATGTAGATGGAGGGGAAATTGGTGTAAATGATGTAGATGGAGGGGAAATTGGTGAACATGATGTAGATGGAGAGGAAATTGATGTAGATGATGTAGATGGAGGGGAAATTGGTGTACATGATGTGATGGTGGGGATATTGGTGTACATGATTAGATTGAGGGGAAATTGGTGTAAATTGTAGATGAGGGGAAATTGGTGTACATGATGTGATGTGGGGAAATTGGTGTAAATGTTAGGGAGGGGAAATTGGTGTAAATATGTGTGGGGGAAATTGGTGTGTAGTGGAGGGGAAAGTAATGATGTAGTGGGGGGAATTGGTGTAAATGATGTGATGGAGGGAATTGGTGTAAATGATGTAGATGGAGGGGGAATTGGTGAACATGATGTAGATGGAGGGGAAATTGGTGAACATGATGTAGATGGAGGGGAAATTGGTGAACATGATGTAGATGGAGGGGAAATTGGTGTACATGGTGTAGATGGAGGGGAAATTGGTGTACATGATGTAGATGGAGGGGAAATTGGTGTACATGATGTAGATGGAGGGGAAATTGGTGCAAACCCATGAATGGATAATTGGTATATCCAGCAGGGAAAATTGGTGCAAACCCATGGATGGATAATTGGTATATCCAGCAGGGAAAATTGGTGCAAACCCATGGATGGATAATTGGTATATCCAGCAGGGAAAATTGGTGCAAACCCATGGATGGATAATTGGTATATCCAGCAAGGAAAATTGGTGCAAACCCATGGATGGATAATTGGTATATCCAGCAGGGAATATTTATGCAAATCAAGACCATGGTGGGCAAATAAATGCAAATTACATTGTTGGAAAAGCAGTGTAGGTCTATGTAAGGGGAAGTGAATTAAAGTTTGCAGACAAAAATTTTGCTGTAAATTAATAATTTCTGAAATAATTTGAGTTAAAATGTAGGTAGATGTAGCAGTTCTTGAGAACCATTCTCTTTCCTAGAGAAATTAACCTCTGTCGATTTTTAACTTTTTTACTTCTGGCAAAATGACAGCCTGGGGAAACTTGATTTTTTCATGCGTAGCGCCACCTACATACACCCTTGTTTTTGTGGGTGTTGATTGAGGAACGACAACTCGTTACAAATAGAAACAGAATTTTTTCAGAAATCACCGAACAGGCACGTTTATACACGATCATTTCCAAAAATACATGAATGCTCCCGTAGCATCATTTACATTGGAAAAATGTGTCAACAGATAATTTCACGTTTCTGAGTTATATTGATAGAAATGGCTGATTTTAAATATTACGTTTCTGTGGTAATGGCCCAATTTGGCATAATTGAAGTAAGGACGACTTAAATCTTGAAAAAAATATCTCAAATCAGTTTCACACTGTACTTTTTAAAAGCTTTTACCATTCCGTTGACCCATAAAAAATGACGGGCAATAAACAGTTGTTATCAACATTGCAGTGCCTTGCCTCGCTTTCAATTCAAGTATGTCATTAATTAAGTCACGTGCTAATAGGCCTATTAATAGGATTAAAGATAATCAATAATTACACAGAATACACCAAGTTTCCCCAGGCTTGATATTATCAGAAACTCAATACGGCTCAATGGTCTCTGTGTTATAAATATATTTGTATGACTGACCAGGCAAAATATATCAATGCCTGCACCCAGGATAAAGAGAAATCAACTAAGTTGTGATATTACAGGAAGCCAAGAAGATCTGGAGGAACACATGTCGGAGATGCATCTTCAGAATGGTGTCACTGGTGGCCCGGTTATGAGGTATAATACCAGGTAGTTGACATAGTTACTAACACCCGCACACTGTTCTATCTCTCTATCTCTCTCTCACTCACTAACTGGTGATGGTCTGTCTCTGTGCTATTTGTCATATATAAAATAATACATTTACTGCTATTTGTCATATATAAAATAATACATTTACTGCTATTTGTTGTATATAAAATAATACATTTACTGATATTTGGTGAATATAAAATAATACATTTACTGATATTTGGTGTATATAAAATAATACATTTACTGCTATTTGGTGAATATAAAATAATACATTTACTGATATTTGTTGTATATAAAATAATACATTTACTGATATTTGGTGTATATAAAATAATACATTTACTGCTATTTGGTGAATATAAAATAATACATTTACTGCTATTTGTCATATATAAAATAATACATTTACTGCTATTTGTCATATATAAAATAATACATTTACTGCTATTTGTCATATATAAAATAATACATTTACTGCTATTTGTTGTATATAAAATAATACATTTACTGATATTTGGTGAATATAAAATAATACATTTACTGATATTTGGTGTATATAAAATAATACATTTACTGCTATTTGGTGAATATAAAATAATACATTTACTGATATTTGTTGTATATAAAATAATACATTTACTGATATTTGGTGTATATAAAATAATACATTTACTGCTATTTGGTGAATATAAAATAATACATTTACTGCTATTTGTCATATATAAAATAATACATTTACTGCTATTTGGTGAATATAAAATAATACATTTACTGCTATTTGTCATATATAAAATAATACATTTACTGCTATTTGGTGAATATAAAATAATACATTTACTGATATTTGTTATCAGAAGTACTGTTTTGAACATTCTTTCAATGTTATGAAGGCTATGGTGATAGCTCGGATATTAAGGGTTGGATATGAGGGTTGGATATACGGGTTGGATATAAGGGTCGGATATAAGGGTTGGATATAAGGGTCGGATATAAGGGTTGGATATAGGGGTTGGATATAAGGGTCTGATATAAGGGTTGGATCTAAGGGTTGGATATAAGGGTTGGATATACGGGTTGGATATAAGAGTCGGATATAAGGGTTGGATATAAGGGTTGGATATAAGACTCGGATATAAGGGTTGGATATACGGGTTGGATATAAGGCTCGGATATAAGGGTTGGATATACGGGTCGGATATACAGGTTGGATATAAAGGTTGGATATAAGAGTCGGATATAAGGGTTGGATATAAGGGTTGGATATAAGGCTCGGATATAAGGGTTGGATATAAGGGTTGGATATAAGGCTCGGATATAAGGGTTGGATATACGGGTCGGATATACAGGTTGGATATAAAGGTTGGATATAAGAGTCGGATATAAGGGTTGGATATAAGGGTTGGATATAAGGGTTGGATATAAGGGTCGGATATAAGGGTTGGATATAAGGGTCGGATATAAGAGTCAGATATAAAGGTCGGATATAAGGGTTGGATATAAGGGTCAGATATAAGGGTTGGATATAAGGGTTGGATATAAGAGTCGGATATAAGGGTTGGATATAAGGGTCAGATATAAGGGTTGGATATATGGGTTGGATATAAGGGTTGGATATAAGGGTCGGGTATAAGGGTTGGATATAAGAGTCGGATATAAGGGTTGGATATAAGGGTCGGATATACGGGTTGGATATAAGAGTCGGATATAAAGGTTGGATATAAGGGTTGGATATAAGGGTCAGATATAATGGTTGGATATAAGAGTCAGATATAAGGGTTGGATATAAGGGTCGGATATAAGGGTTGGAGGGTGGAAACAGTGGTAGTGTGTTCACTTTTCCGCTTTCTTTTTCGTTGTTAATTCACAAATGTTAGTTAGCAAATAGTTATCACGAGGCTTAATTAACCAGTCACCGCCCCTAAGATCATGTGTAGCTGTGCTCCAAGAGTATATCAATTGATAAACTGTAATACGATGAAATTGTATTTATATTTCTGTGTATGTAAATATGAAAAAACAAATAAACGGGTTTCTCCATGGCAACTCAAAAATGGAAAAAAAGATCACGTGATGCAGTAACGCGAAATCTCCGACAAACAAATACAATATGACTATGTGATATATAACACTATGGATTGAAACAGGACGATAGATAATCAGGTCCTGATTGAACATACATGTATATAAATTTAGATTTTGCTGGAAATATTTGTCTGATAGGAAAGGTGTTGGAAAATACAGTAAAACTAGTACACTAAAACAATAACATGGATGTCAGGTATGTAAACCAGTAATGTTGATGAATGGTCGTGTGTATAGTACATGTATGTCAGGCATGTAAACCAGTAATGTTGATGAATGGTCGTGTGTATAGTACATGTATGTCAGGCATGTAAACCAGTAATGTTGATGAATGGTCGTGTGTATAGTACATGCATGTCAGGTATGTAAACCAGTAATGTTGATGAATGGTCGTGTGTATAGTACATGTATGTCAGGCATGTAAACCAGTACTGTTGATGAATGGTCGTGTGTATAGTACATGTATGTCAGGCATGTAAACCAGTAATGTTGATGAATGGTCGTGTGTATAGTACATGTATGTCAGGCATGTAAACCAGTAATGTTGATGAATGGTCGTGTGTATAGTACATGCATGTCAGGTATGTAAACCAGTAATGTTGATGAATGGTCGTGTGTATAGTACATGTATGTCAGGCATGTAAACCAGTACTGTTGATGAATGGTCGTGTGTATAGTACATGTATGTCAGGCATGTAAACCAGTAATGTTGATGAATGGTCGTCGTGTGTATAGTACAAGTATGTCAGGCATGTAAACCAGTAATGTTGATGAATGGTCGTGTGTATAGTACATGTATGTCAGGCATGTAAACCAGTACTGTTGATGAATGGTCGTGTGTATAGTACATGTATGTCAGGCATGTAAACCAGTAATGTTGATGAATGGTCATGTGTATAGTACATGCATGTAGATATTTTGTGGCACAAAGACTGCAAACTAGAAAATATCTATCATTGATTCGTGTATGTATTTATCGTTGCTACCGGTTGCCCATATGAGTGATGCCTCCTGAAGAGATTAGTCATTTTTTATTTTTGGAGGATAGTGCAATGATACAGACAGAGACCCATTCCAGAGTCTCCTCTGGTTCTTTTACGTGCACAATGTAAAGCGCGACACAAGACCTCGGTTTAAAGTCGCATCTGAAAGCCTGTTAATTTGATTAGGATCAGACGGGGGATCGAACCTGCGATCCCTGTATTACCAACCAGTCCAACGTGTTAACCACTGGACTACAGATCTGTCTGTATTGATTCGTATAAAATGTCACTGCACCTATCCATTCCCTGTTGTAGACACCTTTTGACACATCCATCCATTCCCTGTTGTATACACCTTTTGATACATCCATCCATTCCCTGTTGTAGACACCTTTTGACACATCCATCCATCCATCCATTCCCTGTTGTAGACACCTTTTGACACATCCATCTATCCATTCCCTGTTGTATACACCTTTTGATGCATCCATCCATTCCCTGTTGTAGACACCTTTTGACACATCCATCCATCCATTCCCTGTTGTAGACACCTTTTGACACATCCATCCATCCATTCCCTGTTGTATACACCTTTTGACACATCCATCCATTCCCTGTTGTATACACCTTTTGACACATCCATCCATCCATTCCCTGTTGTATACACCTTTTGACACATCCATCCATCCATTCCCTGTTGTATACACCTTTTGACACATCCATCCATTCCCTGTTGTATACACCTTTTGACACATCCATCCATCCATTCCCTGTTGTATACACCTTTTGACACATCCATCCATTCCCTGTTGTAACACCTTTTGATGCATCCATCCATTCCCTGTTGTATACACCTTTTGACACATCCATCCATTCCCTGTTGTAGACACCTTTTGATGCATCCATCCATTCCCTGTTGTAGACATCTTTTGACACATCCATCCATCCATTCCCTGTTGTAGACACCTTTTGATGCATCCATCCATTCCCTGTTGTAGACACCTTTTGATGCATCCATCCATTCCCTGTTGTACACTCCTTTTGAAGCATCCATCCATTCCCTGTTGTAGACACCTTTTGATGCATCCATCCATTCCCTGTTGTAGACACCTTTTGATGCATCCATCCATTCCCTGTTGTAGACACCTTTTGACGCATCCATCCAATCCCTGTTGTAGACATCTTTTGATGCATCCATCCATTCCCTGTTGTATACACCTTTTGATGCATCCATTCATTCCCTGTTGTATACACCTTTTGATGCATCCATCCATTCCCTGTTGTAGACACCTTTTGATGCATCCATCCATTCCCTGTTGTAGACACCTTTTGATGCATCCATTCATTCCCTGTTGTAGACACCTTTTGACGCATCCATTCAATCCCTGTTGTAGACACCTTTTGACGCATCCATCCATTCGTGTAAATGTATAATAAAACAACATATTGGGAATCTGGACACTTGCTGCTTAATACAGGATGGCTGTTTAATACAGGTTGGCTGCTTAATACAGGTTGGCTGCTTAATACAGGTGACCGCTAACACAGGTTTCACTGTATTTGGGTTATAAAAATGAAAGCAGAATTCTGAAATCGTTGATAAGATTTTGTAGTTTGGAGATAAAAAAATGTATTCATATAATTGTACACTTGATTTCCATAAAAAATATAATTATGAAGTAACACAAAAAATAATTTAGAAAATATATTTTCGCAATGAGATTCGAACCTAAATCATTGTCTAATCACTAGACCATGAAGCCATTGTATAGAAATCCATGTTAAATTTATATATATATAATATATGAGGTGCATGTGAGTGTTCTTTATCTAAATATAAATCCGCCATTTTAGACTATTTCCAATTGTGTGTTATCACATGAGTTCAATTTGCACGTATTTATTTGTCGTAAAATGTTTATTCTGTACAGTAATAATACGTTTGTATATTTTGTAGTGTTTTATTCAAGTGTCATTGAATGTTAATCTGTCTCGTACGAACGCTTTCAAATGTTAAAAAAGCGTTTCGAGCCATACCGATTGTGGGAATATGGGAAAAATATCCATTAAATAATCTCATGATGATTTAAAATTAGAATAACATATCGACACTTTCATCTCAGTTGGCGTTACCGTTGGCGTCACTATTATTAATTTCAAACCAACTGTGTGTGTTCATGTAGGGTAACTCCAGGTGGTCAGATAGAGGATGATGGTGACTTTACAGACTTCTACCGTCTACCAGAAAATGTAGACCCCGCCCACAGGCAGGTGTTGCAGGAAATGCAAGATGAAGAGCTGGCTAGATTACTACAGGAACAAGAGCATAAGGTGAATATAGTGCTCACCCACTGACAGGTGTATCATAGAACATAGACCCCGCCCACAGACAGGTGTATCATAGAACATAGACCCTGCCCACAAACAGGTGTATCATAGAACATAGACCCCGCCCACAGACAGGTGTATCATAGAACATAGACCCCGCCCACAGACAGGTGTATCATAGAACATAGACTCCACCCACAGACAGGTGTATCATAGAACATAGACCCCGCCCACATACAGGTGTATCATAGAACATAGACCCCGCCCACATACAGGTGTATCATAGAACATAGACCCCGCCCACATACAGGTGTATCATAGAACATAGACCCCGCCCACATACAGGTGTATCATAGAACATAGACCCCGTCCACAGACAGGTGTATCATAGAACATAGACCCCGCCAACAGACAGGTGTATCATAGAACATAGACCCCACCCACATACAGGCGCCCACAGACAGGTGTATCATAAAATATAGATCCCACCCACAGACAGGTGTATCATAAAATATAGACCCCGCCCACAGACATGTGTATCATAAAATATAGATCCCACCCACAGACAGGTGTATCATAGAACATAGATCCTACCCACAACACACTGACACAGGTGTACCTGATAGAATATAGATCCCGCCCACAGACAGGCTCATGGTATGTGTCAGAGAGTATAGACCCCACCCACAGACAGACTTATGGTATGTGTTAGAGAGTATTGATCCCACCCACAGACAGACTCATGGTATGTCAGAGAGTATGGGTCCTACCCACAGACAGACTCATGGTATGTGTCAGAGAGTATAGGTCCTACCCACAGACATGCTCATGGTATGTGTCAGAGAGTATAGGTCCCACCCACAGTCAGGCTCATGGTATGTGTCAGAGAGTATAGGTCCCACCCACAGTCAGGCTCATGGTATGTGTCAGAGAGTATAGGTCCTACCCACAGTCAGGTTCATGGTATGTGTTAGAGAGTATAGGTTCTACCCACAGACATGCTCATGGTATGTGTCAGAGAGTATAAGTCCCACCCACAGTCAGGCTCATGGTATGTGTTAGAGAGTATAGGTCCCACCCACAGACATGTTCATCGTATGTGTTAGAGAGTATAGGCCCCACCCACATTCAGGTGTATGACAGTATTGACATGTGTCAGAGAGTATAGGCCCCACATATTGATAGGTGTATGATAGACCACAAAGCATATGTACAAACATATAACACAGTGTTATAAATACATACCTAGAATTGGCAGTATACGAAGAAGCAACTGGGTTAACCAAAGGTTTAACTCTTTCCCTCGTAGAAGCACCTCTTGACACCATTACCAATACAACATACATTGACAATGTAGTAGCCAAACCAATGTTCATAATAAAGGCCAGAATCTCATGTAGTCCCAGTAATATCTATGGAGGTGGGATAGATATGGCGACTACTTATCCACTGCATGATAGCTAAATGGCTGTCGTATGTATGGAGATATAATAGTATATTAATCTAAATCTATGAATGAAAGGGTTAAACAGCATTTTAGCAGCATGTCGTTGATTATTAACAGAGATCAAAGGCTGAGGTGGACAAAAGCAAGCTACGAGAGATAGAAGAACAAGATAAGAGATTAGCCCAGATCATAGAGGAACAAGAGAAAATACGACTGAAAAAAGCAAAGCATAAATGGAAACAGCAACAGGATTTGAAAAGGGCACAGGTATGTTTGGAATTTTATTTAAATTTCAATTGTTAATAGCTTATCTGTACTATGCTCAAGGCGAGATACTTTCATCAGAAACAATAATGTGTTTATACAAACAGTTTGTGCCAATAAAAGTGATATAAATATTTAGTTGTTATGTATCCTTGTCAAATCAGTCGCCTAAATGCATTTATGCGGTGGCGACTTTAAATAAATGTAATAGTCAGTCATTCCTTGTCAGTTGTTCATTAAGTAACTGGCTAGCATTCATTGTTCTTTAAAGCTAACTAATATGTGTTGTATTTACATATATATTCCATATCTATATGTAAAAGGATTAACCATTATTTTCTATATTTAAAATGCCCAGTTTCCCATTATTGTATTGTAGTATTTGATAACAGCTTGTCGGAGGAAAATAATAGTTGTTTAACGGTGTGTAAAATAACGATAGCTGATTGAAGAATTGGCAGTTTGATTGACAGGTGGAGACTGGTCAATTGTTGGCAAATACCCATTCATTGTTGGTAAATACCCAGTAATTATTGGCAAATACCCATTCATTGTTGACAAATACCCAGTAATTATTGGCAAATACCCAGTAATTGTTGGCAAATACCCATTAATTATTGGCAAATACCCAGTAATTATTGGCAAATACCCAGTAATTGTTGACAAATACCCAGTAATTGTTGGCAAACACCCAGTAATTATTGGCAAATACCCATTCATTGTTGGCAAATACCCATTCATTGTTGGCAAATACCCAGTAATTATTGGCAAATACCCATTCATTGTTGGCAAATACCCATTCATTGTTGGCAAATACCCAGTAATTATTGACAAATACCCATTAATTATTGGCAAATTCCCATTCATTGTTGACAAATACCCAGTAATTATTGGCAAATACCCATTCATTGTTGGCAAATACCCAGTAATTGTTGACAAATACCCATTCATTGTTGACAAATACCCAGTAATTATTGGCAAATACCCATTAATTATTGGCAAATACCCATTAATTATTGGCAAATACCCATTCATTGTTGGCAAATACCCATTAATTATTGGCAAATTCCCATTCATTGTTGACAAATACCCAGTCATTGTTGGCAAATACCCATTAATTGTTGGCAAATACCCAGTAATTATTGGCAAATACCCATTCATTGTTGGCAAATACCCATTCATTGTTGGCAAATACCCAGTAAGTATTGGCAAATACCCATTCATTGTTGACAAATACCCAGTAATTATTGACAAATACCCATTCATTGTTGACAAATACCCAGTAATTATTGGCAAATACCCAGTAATTATTGGCAAATACCCAGTAATTATTGGCAAATACCCATTCATTGTTGGCAAATACCCAGTAATTATTGGCAAATACCCAGTAATTATTGGCAAATACCCATTCATTGTTGGCAAATACCCAGTAATTATTGGCAAATACCCAGTAATTATTGGCAAATGCCCATTCATTGTTGGCAAATACCCATTCATTGTTGGCAAATACCCATTCATTGTTGGCAAATACCCAGTAATTATTGGCAAATACCCATTCATTGTTGGCAAATACCCATTAATTATTGGCAAATACCCATTAATTATTGGCAAATACCCATTCATTGTTGGCAAATACCCATTAATTATTGGCAAATTCCCATTCATTGTTGACAAATACCCAGTAATTATTGGCAAATACCCATTCATTATTGACAAATACCCATTAATTATTGGCAAATACCCATTCATTATTGCAAATACCCATTCATTATTGGCAAATACCCATTCATTATTGACAAATACCCATTAATGATTGGCAAATACCCATTCATTGTTGACAAATACCCATTCATTGTTGACAAATACCCATTCATTATTGGCAAATACCCAGTAATTATTGACAAATACCCATTCATTGTTGACAAATACCCATTAATTATTGGCAAATACCCATTCATTGTTGACAAATACCCAGTAATTATTGGCAAATACCCATTCATTGTTGACAAATACCCAGTAATTATTGGCAAATACCCAGTAATTATTGGCAAATACCCATTCATTGTTGGCAAATACCCATTCATTGTTGGCAAATACCCAGTAATTATTGGCAAATACCCATTCATTGTTGGCAAATACCCATTCATTGTTGGCAAATACCCATTCATTGTTGGCAAATACCCAGTAATTATTGGCAAATACCCATTCATTGTTGGCAAATACCCATTCATTGTTGGCAAATACCCATTCATTGTTGGCAAATACCCAGTAATTATTGGCAAATACCCATTCATTGTTGGCAAATACCCATTAATTATTGGCAAATACCCATTAATTATTGGCAAATACCCATTCATTGTTGGCAAATACCCATTAATTATTGGCAAATACCCATTCATTGTTGACAAATACCCAGTAATTATTGCAAATACCCATTCATTGTTGCAAATACCCAGTAATTATTGGCAAATACCCATTAATTATTGGCAAATACCCATTCATTGTTGGCAAATACCCATTAATTGTTGGCAAATACCCATTCATTGTTGACAAATACCCAGTAATTATTGGCAAATACCCAGTAATTATTGGCAAATACCCAGTAATTATTGGCAAATACCCATTCATTGTTGGCAAATACCCAGTAATTATTGGCAAATACCCAGTAATTATTGGCAAATACCCATTCATTGTTGGCAAATACCCAGTAATTATTGGCAAATACCCAGTAATTATTGGCAAATGCCCATTCATTGTTGGCAAATACCCATTCATTGTTGGCAAATACCCATTCATTGTTGGCAAATACCCAGTAATTATTGGCAAATACCCATTAATTATTGACAAATACCCATTCATTGTTGGCAAATACCCATTCATTGTTGACAAATACCCAGTAATTATTGGCAAATACCCATTCATTATTGACAAATACCCATTAATTATTGGCAAATACCCATTCATTATTGCAAATACCTAGTATTTATTGACAAATACCCAGTAATTGTTGACAAATACCCATTCATTGTTGGCAAATACCCATTCATTGTTGGCAAATACCCAGTATTTATTGGCAAATACCCAGTAATTATTGACAAATACCCAGTAGTTATTGGCAAATACCCATTCATTGTTGGCAAATACCCAGTAATAATTGGCAAATACCCATTCATTGTTGGCAAATACCCATTCATTGTTGGCAAATACCCAGTAATTATTGGCAAATACCCATTAATTATTGGCAAATACCCATTCATTGTTGGCAAATACCCATTCATTGTTGGCAAATACCCAGTAATTATTGGCAAATACCCAGTAATTATTGGCAAATACCCATTCATTGTTGGCAAATACCCAGTAATTATTGGCAAATACCCAGTAATTGTTGACAAATACCCATTCATTGTTGGCAAATACCCAGTAATTATTGGCAAATACCCAGTAATTATTGGCAAATACCCATTCATTATTGACAAATACCCATTAATTATTGGCAAATACCCATTCATTATTGCAAATACCCAGTATTTATTGACAAATACCCAGTAATTATTGGCAAATACCCAGTAATTATTGGCAAATACCCAGTAATTATTGGCAAATACCCAGTAATTATTGGCAAATTCCCATTCATTGTTGACAAATACCCAGTAATTATTGGCAAATACCCATTCATTATTGACAAATACCCATTCATTATTGGCAAATACCCATTCATTATTGCAAATGCCCAGTATTTATTGACAAATACCCAGTAATTGTTGACAAATACCCATTAATTATTGGCAAATACCCAGTAATTGTTGACAAATACCCATTCATTATTGCAAATACCCAGTATTTATTGGCAAATACCCAGTAATTATTGACAAATACCCAGTAATTATTGGCAAATACCCATTCATTGTTGGCAAATACCCAGTAATTATTGGCAAATACCCATTCATTGTTGGCAAATACCCATTCATTGTTGGCAAATACCCAGTAATTATTGGCAAATACCCATTAATTATTGGCAAATACCCATTCATTGTTGGCAAATACCCATTCATTGTTGGCAAATACCCAGTAATTTTTGGCAAATACCCAGTAATTATTGGCAAATACCCATTCATTGTTGGCAAATACCCAGTAATTATTGGCAAATACCCAGTAATTGTTGACAAATACCCATTCATTGTTGGCAAATACCCAGTAATTATTGGCAAATACCCAGTAATTATTGGCAAATACCCATTCATTATTGACAAATACCCATTAATTATTGGCAAATACCCATTCATTATTGGCAAATACCCAGTAATTGTTGACAAATACCCATTAATTATTGGCAAATACCCAGTAAATATTGGCAAATACCCAGTAATTGTTGACAAATACCCAATCATTGTTGACAAATACACATTAATTATTGGCAAATACCCATTCATTGTTGACAAATACCCAGTAATTATTGGCAAATACCCATTCATTGTTTGCAAATTCCCAGTAATTATTGGCAAATACCCATTAATTATTGGCAAATACCCATTAATTATTGGCAAATACCCATTAATTATTGGCAAATACCCAGTAATTATTGGCAAATACCCAGTAATTGTTGACAAATACCCATTCATTGTTGGCAAATACACAGTAATTATTGGCAAATACCCAGTAATTATTGGCAAATACCCATTCATTATTGACAAATACCCATTAATTATTGGCAAATACCCATTCATTATTGCAAATACCCAGTATTTATTGACAAATACCCAGTAATTGTTGACAAATACCCATTAATTATTGGCAAATACCCAGTAATTGTTGACAAATACCCATTAATTATTGGCAAATACCCAGTAAATATTGGCAAATACCCAGTAATTGTTGACAAATACCCATTCATTGTTGGCAAATACACATTAATTATTGGCAAATACCCAGTAAATATTGGCAAATACCCAGTACTTGTTGACAAATACCCATTCATTGTTGACAAATACCCAGTAATTATTGGCAAATACCCAGTAATTATTGGCAAATACCCATTCATTGTTGGCAAATACCCAGTAATTATTGGCCAATACCCATTAATTATTGGCAAATACCCATTAATTATTGGCAAATACCCAGTAATTATTGGCAAATACCCAGTAATTATTGGCAAATACCCAGTAATTATTGGCAAATGCCCATTCATTGTTGGCAAATACCCATTCATTGTTGGCAAATACCCATTCATTGTTGGCAAATACCCAGTAATTATTGGCAAATACCCATTCATTGTTGGCAAATACCCAGTAATTATTGGCCAATACCCATTAATTATTGGCAAATACCCATTAATTATTGGCAAATACCCAGTAATTATTGGCAAATACCCAGTAATTATTGGCAAATACCCAGTAATTATTGGCAAATACCCAGTAATTATTGACAAATACCCAGTAATTATTGACAAATACCCAGTAATTATTGGCAAATACCCAGTAATTATTGGCAAATACCCAGTAATTATTGGCAAATACCCAGTAATTATTGACAAATACCCATTAATTATTGGCAAATACCCATTCATTGTTGACAAATACCCAGTAATTATTGGCAAATACCCAGTTATTATATAGTCATCATTTATCAAGATATAATGTGTTACAGGAAGCTGCCCAGAAACCTCCAGCTCTACCGCCGAGAAACCAGGATCACGATCACCGTAGATACCGACGTAATAGCTTCATTCTATCTATGGAAAATGGACCCGAGCAGGTGGACAATGCTGATGTCAGTCCCCACAGTCAGGGTTCCTCAGATGATTATTTAGCTCCTATGCAAGCTTCTGCAGAACAAAGACTCCATTCCTCTCAAGGACACAGAGCAAATTCTAATAAACAAACTTCTGGTGATAATTTACTGAATAATTCTACTCAGTCACGTGAGATTAAACAAAACAAGCAAAATGCGAAAGTTGTGCAAAAAGTAAAAAACAATATTCATGAATCAAGACATGAACCAAACTTTAATCCAACGAATCTCCCGGCACAGGAAATGCCGGACGTGGAGAGATGGCTAGCCTCACATCCTCCGGACGCTGAGCGGGGAAGATTAAGGTCTGACAATAGTGATCACATTCCGGACTCACCGTCCCCACCTGGTAGTTACCATAGTGATGATCCATTTCCCTATAATGGGTTAGTATTTTGAAGATTAATCTTCTAATGATTTCAAGTTAACACTCGCATAAATTATACATTCGGTATGTCGAATTCCGTCGGACGGAACAAAATACATAACTGATGGTCAACATGTATTTCCCAAGATGGTGATTCTCGTATTTCGCAATCTTACACCTCTACAATTCAGTAAGCATCATTCAACATTATAATTACTGGGACAAGTCAAATTGACATTCAGGAATCATTCTAGAGGGCAATGTGGGCAAAATAGTCGCCCTAGCTAGGGACCCTGACTTTTTTTATTAGTATCCAAAAGTCTGCGGCGTCTTATACTCCCAGTTTAGAACTAAGAAATTGATAACTGAAAATAATTTTTTTTTGTATCTTCTGCCAAATAATTATTTTTTTGCCAATTCTTTTCCTTCTCAAATGCGGAAATGGCGACCGCCAGTGGGAACCCGGATGTCTTTGATTTATGCAATGTAATGTCGCTTTAATCATCAATATTTTATGCATATTTATTTTAGGACATCTCGGTCTCCACACCATAACATGAGCGTAGACACAGGCTCCCACTATGCAGTCAGTGATCCGTTTAACTTCAACATCGCCGCTGCGATAGATCCAACATACACTCGACGATCTGATGGGACGACAGATAGAAAGCAAGTTGTCCATCAGGTGTCACGACCTCCACCCCATGAAGGTTATTATTTTGAATTACTAGTATATCTGAGTGTAATGTGTACTACATACTACTGAACATTTTTCAAGCTGCATGAAGGATATTTTGCTATCTGAAGAGGGAGGTTCAAGATATCGGATATCAAAAGAGCAGAACAAACTCCCACTTGTGGGTGATCTTTGCTGTTTCAAGACGGAGTCTTTGTTATCTAATGATGGAGATTTTGCTATCTCATGATGGAGATTTTGCTATCTCATGATGGAGAATTTTGCCCCCTCATGATGGAGATTTATTTCTCAAAATGGAGTTTCGTGTCTCAAAATTGATTATTTTTGCTATGCATGTGTATCAAAAAATGATTTTGGTAGTTTTTTTATGCACAACCGCTGTGCACACCCAAGGGATAATGAACTCTTATGACTTCCAAGAAATCTAAGATTAATCGAATAAAGAAAGTTGACTTTAATGTATAGAAATAGCTATAATATTAATGTAGATAGTTCTTTATCCACGGAAACAGTTCAGGACGGAAATCCGGAAAATATGGCTGGCAATGTACAATGGAAGATATTTTGAAAACAAGCATGGTGATTTATTAATTTGCACCATTGGTGTAGGTATAAGTCCTGCTGTAAAATACGAAGATATTACAAAATCCCCATGAAACTGATTTTTAAAAAAAAAGGAGTAGCCCGTTTTTTTTCATGATATAATTAACAATTACATATGTATAACATATAATATAAATTACAGTTATTTTACAATAATCTATAGATACTAAATACTAATATAGTATATATACAAATGCATTTATTAATTTTTCTAAAGAGAGAAGGAATTAGGTTTGAAAGTAAGATAGCAGGAGAAGAGATGAATTCTTTTTTTTAATTTGATAAATAGTCTCCATGTATATCTGAGAGACGGATCTGTAGTCCAGTGGTTAACACGCTGGACTGGTAATCTTGTCGGTGCTTTATATCATGCATGTAAAAGAACCAGAGGAGACTGTATCATTGCACTATCCTCAAAAAATCTAAAATGACTAATCTCTTCAGGAGGCGTCACTCATATGGGCAACCGGTAGCGACGATAAATAAATGTAAAACACAATAACAATCTAATTAACAGTCTTGGGAATATTATTTGTGCCCTTTTCCCAATATGTATCATAATTATAGTTAATTCATAGATGTGTTCGATATTTCATAATGGTCATTCATTTTAATTAAGTAGATTAACAGCAAATTGTATTTGTTTTTTGTTCTGTTTCTTTTCAACAAATTATAATATTCGTGATAGCGCAGTGGTAGTGCGTTCGCTTCAGGTGTGAAAGGCCTCGAGTTCGAGCCCCGCTGGAGCCGTTATGAGTGTGTCCTTAGGCAAGCCATTTAAATTCCACATTGCCTCTTCTCTCTCCCTCGTGGCAATGGATTCCATCAGGAATGAGGTCTCGAGAGTGATTAATATAAGTTGTAATAACTTGTTTTGCAATAGAGCTAAAATAAATTTGTATACACTAACAAATTATAAATTGAAATTGTTCATATTTTATGAAAATGTGAAGATATGTGTATCATACCATGTACAATGAAAGATCTGTCTAATATGAACACGTCATTTTTTTACCGTTGCATTAGGCATAAACATTTGCTGGAAAATACTAAAATATGAAAATAATTGATTAACCCATTTCATTCTGGATCAAATGGTATTTGCAAACAACATAGAGCCAGATCAGCCACCACGGAACATGCCGTCTGATGAGGCTCTATACTATTTGCTATTCAGATGATCTTGCTAAGACATTTTGCTATGCAGCAAACAGCATAGATCCTGATCAGCACGCAGCGTCACGCTGCAGCTGATCTGGATCTATGTTGTTTGCAAAAGCCTTTAAATATATCCAGAATGAAATGGGTTAAAAGAAAAAAGTATGGTTATCGCCTTTAACAAGTTTTAGGTTTATTAGCAATCGGCAAAACATTTGCCTTTGGCCATTTACAATTTCACTAACTTATGGCAAAGACAATACATATATACACATGATAATAAATATACAATTTATACAAATAACAAAACACACAAACACAAACGATCAATAGACAAATCTAATTTAATTTCCAAGAGTATTTTTATAGCTTCTTTCACAAATCGAGCAAACATTTTCTATTTTTTATTGGCATTAACACGTTGAATTTTTGAGTAGTGGGCCAGGAACACCCGCCCAGATATTTTGATCTTATAAATTTATACAAGGGGCAGAAAGTGAAATTCGGATTCTACCATATTTTGTGAACAGAGTTTACACAATCTATTTTGTCTGTCAACATTATTGTACCGACCTATTTCAATTTCTAAACAGTGTGACGATAATCTCTTAACAACCCATTATTTATGTTATAATTAACAATCTATGTGTAACAATTAACAATCTATATATAATACTTAAAAATCTATATTTAACACTTAGAAATTTATATTTAACAATTAACAATCTATATATAATACTTAAAAATCTATATTTAACAATCTATATTTAACAATTTATAATCTGTGTATAACAATTAACAATCTATATAATATAACAATTAACAATCTATATATAGCAATCTATATATAACAATTAACAATCTATATATAGCAATCTATATATAACAATTAACAATCTATATATAACAATCTATATATAACAATTAACAATCTATATATAGCAATCTATATATAACAATTAACAAGCTATATATACCACTAATCCTCATTGTACTAACCAGAATGGGTAGAGATAGAGTGGGACCCAAGTGTCCGAGGAAGTTTACGGGCAGGCAGTCTCGCTAGGTTACGCGGGGACACACAGACCTTTAATAATGGTTACCAAGGTAATGTAATTGCACGGAGTGACTGCTTGCTTGATGTTTCCTTGTATCTGATCCGCTACATGTATCTCCTATTGACTTTAAATCTTGCAGTGTTTCATAATTTAAATATGTCTGGTGCTTTGTAATTGCAATTGTCTTGTATATATGTCTTGTTCTTTGGTATTGAAATGTAATTGAAATATTCTTTGTAATTGAAGTACGTCTTGTGATTTGTAATTGATATACGTCTTGTTCTATATTATACATTGGTGGTCCATGTTTCCAAAGATTTTAGTGCCAAAATGTAGGTGCGCATTATACATTGATAAATATGGTAATACAATTTATTGCGTGCTATGCATCGATAAATACAGCAAGAGAAATATGTATTGCGTGCTATGCATCGATATGTATGGTAATACACATGCATCTTGTAGGTTCTGATTGATATATGTCTTGTGCTATGCAATTGATATGGGATCTGTTGGGGGGTGTACATGTATGCTGTGCTTGATTGTTACACTCTGATATTTCTGAGCAGTTTATATGAGGAACATGATTGTGTTCTGTCATCAGAATAATGTTCTGTTAGTCGACAGTCTGTTAGTAACTCTCTATAACTTCACTTTCTTTTATGCTTTCCAATGAATGATAGAGTTTTCAAACAGTTAAAGATGGCATTTTTTATGCCACTGGTTGCCTTTCGTATTTCTGCGCGGTTAGATATACTTTTGTATTTTAGCTATTTTCGGACTATCATGAACAGTTAATTATAAAGTAATATATTCCAATGAATTTGTTTTGTCTGTAGTTTTTAATTTTGACAGCAAACAGAAACTAACTTATTATACCGGAACTATTTCTTATTACGGACGTTCACACTAACATAGGTGGTTGTGCTGTTGTGGAATGTAGTGAAATGACAGGGGCAGTTAAAATAAATAAAATTTGAAAATAAATATTATATTATCCAAGATCATTCAATTTGGAAACCATAAAAGAAAATGAAGATTTGTGTTTATTAGTGTAAGATAGGATATGATTTCCTCGAGTGGCTAACGTACAAATGTCGGTGATCACTCGCTGAAATAAAATCATATCTTACAAGTCAAGCGTGGAAATACAAATGTCGGTGATCACTCGCTGAAATAAAATCATATCTTACAAGTCACGCGTGGAAATACAAATGTCGGTGATCACTCGCTGAAATAAAATCATATCTTACAAGTCACGCGTGGAAATACAAATGTCGGTGATCACTCGCTGAAATAAAATCATATCTTACAAGTCACGCGTGGAAATACAAATGTCGGTGATCACTCGCTGAAATAAAATCATATCTTACACTTATAAACACAAATATCCTCTATATATTCACTGTCCATTATTTTACATACTACCCAGATACTTTGAGGGTAGAGTGGGACCCATGCATGAATGGTAGTCTGCGCAAGGGAACTTTGTCTAGGTTATTCAAGACAGATAAATCTGGGTTCTGCGTGCACCACTGTGTGTTCAAAGGTAAATAAATGACACACTGGGTGTAAGATGGGTTCCTATGTTGTTTGGTGTTTTGACTAGTTGGGACAATAACTGACTTACAGTCTTCCCCGCCTATCCGTGAACCTCGTATTTGTAGTCCATATACAAGTTATATTTTCTAAATCATACCCGGAAGAAATATATAGAATTGTCTCCCTTTTTTATATTTCCGATTTATCTAATTTTGTTATCTTTTCGATTTTTCTAATTTTGTTATCTTTTCGATTTAATCTCATTTTGTTATCTTTTCGATTTATCTAATTTTGTTATCTTTTCGATTTATCTAATTTCAACGTAAAATAATCCAATATTTTTTTATATTTTGTCATTTGCATGTAATGTTACATCATTTTGTTGTATGACAATTGGGGTACTGGTAATTTAAAGATATTGGCTTCAAAATTAGATAAATAGAATAAAATTGTATACTTTTTTCTGACGTTAAATGAATTTTCTTATAATACGATATAAATATATGAGTTTTCACGAGTGGGTAAGACAGACTGTAGTTAGTTTACTGTAGCGTATACTATATTTAGATTTCTTTGTGGGTGAGACAGACTGTAGTTAGTTTACTGTAGCGTATACTATATTTAGGTTTCTTTGTAGGTGAGACAGACTGTAGTTAGTTTACTGTAGCGTATACTATATTTAGGTTTCTTTGTGGGTAAGACAGACTGTAGTTAGTTTACTGTAGCGTATACTATATTTAGGTTTCTTTGTGGGTGAGACAGACTGTAGTTAGTTTACTGTAGCGTATACTATATTTAGGTTTCTTTGTGGGTGAGACAGATGTGTTAGTTTACTGTAGCGTATACTATATTTAGGTTTCTTTGTGGGTAAGACAGACTGTAGTTAGTTTACTGTAGCGTATACTATATTTAGGTTTCTTTGTGGGTGAGACAGACTGTAGTTAGTTTACTGTAGTGTATACTATATTTAGGTTTCTTTGTGGGTAAGACAGACTGTAGTTAGTTTACTGTAGCGTATACTATATTTAGGTTTCTTTGTGGGTGAGACAGACTGTAGTTAGTTTACTGTAGCGTATACTATATTTAGGTTTCTTTGTGGGTAAGACAGACTGTAGTTAGTTTACTGTAGCGTATACTATATTTAGGTTTCTTTGTGGGTAAGACAGACTGTAGTTAGTTTACTGTAGCGTATACTATATTTAGGTTTCTTTGTGGGTGAGACAGACTGTAGTTAGTTTACTGTAGCGTATACTATATTTAGGTTTCTTTGTGGGTAAGACAGACTGTAGTTAGTTTACTGTAGCGTATACTATATTTAGGTTTCTTTGTGGGTGAGACAGACTGTAGTTAGTTTACTGTAGCGTATACTATATTTAGGTTTCTTTGTGGGTGAGACAGACTGTAGTTAGTTTACTGTAGCATATACTATATTTAGGTTTCTTTGTGGGTGAGACAGACTGTAGTTAGTTTACTGTAGCGTATACTATATTTAGGTTTCTTTGTGGGTAAGACAGACTGTAGTCAGTTTACTGTAGCGTACAGTGTGATTCCTTTGTGAACGTTGTTGCAAAATAATGGATAGTTGCTCTGTAGACCGGAGATTCTTGTGTACATTTTGCTAGAGTAGAAACTATAGAGTAGAAACTATAGAGTAGAAACTATAGCATATCTGGTTTATTTTGTTAATCTTATAGGTAATGTACCCAGAAACAGACTGAATTTCTATGCTTGTCTTGTTATTCTTCACTAATTAAATTATTTAAAAAAACCGATATCATAATTTAATAGCCCATCCTAACATACAGGTATTGCTTCAGCTTTAATCTATTTACAGCAGCCCCTGAACATATTCATTGTGACCAACCTGCCAAATTGTCCTCTAGCTCCAGCCCTGAATTAATACTCGGGGAATTGGTGTCGGTTTCATATGTACGTTTTCATGTTAGCCCTGCATATTAATTTTTAACAACCCTTATTGGTACTTATATACATGCATATCATTTTTGAATAACCCTCATTTGTACTTATATACATGCATATCATTTTTGAATAACCCTCATTTGTACTTATATGTGTTATTTTGAGCAACCCTCATTGGTACATATTTATGTTATTTCTGAATAACCCTCATTCGTACTTACTTATATATACTTATATATGTTATGTTTTACAACCCTAATTTGTACTTGTATATATATTTTTGAATAGCCCTCATAGGTACTTGTATATGTTACTTTTGAACAACCCTCATTGGTACTTGTATATGTTACTTTTGAACAACCCTCATAGGTACTTGTATATGTTACTTTTGAACAACCCTCATTGGTACTTGTATATGTTACTTTTGAACAACCCTCATAGGTACTTGTATATGTTACTTTTGAACAACCCTCATTGGTACTTGTATATGTTACTTTTGAACAACCCTCATAGGTACTTGTATATGTTACTTTTGAACAACCCTCATTGGTACTTGTATATGTTACTTTTGAACAACCCTCATAGGTACTTGTATATGTTACTTTTGAACAACCCTCATTGGTACTTGTATATGTTACTTTTGAACAACCCTCATAGGTACTTGTATATGTTACTTTTGAACAACCCTCATTGGTACTTGTATATGTTACTTTTGAACAACCCTCATAGGTACTTGTATATGTTACTTTTGAACAACCCTCATTGGTACTTGTATATGTTACTTTTGAACAACCCTCATAGGTACTTGTATATGTTACTTTTGAACAACCCTCATTGGTACTTGTATATGTTATTTTTGAACAACCCTCATAGGTACTTGTATATGTTACTTTTGAACAACCCTCATTGGTACGTGAATAAACTATTATCAGTTTGATTCTAATCCTGTTCACAAAATTATCATATGGTGTTTAAGATATGTTGGTCAGGCAACTTATCGATCGTTGAGAAATAGTGCAAATCTACTTAATGTCCGTGGCAGAACGTCTCAGTATGTAAATTCCTTTCTTCCATCTGTTGTTAACGGTTGGAATGCTCTGCCACAGGAAGCTAAGGATATTGGTACTGTTGACTCTTTCAAATACTACTTGAACTCAAACAAACCTAAACCTAATCCACTTTTCTATCATGGCGTCCGCCGTGCTCAGGTCCTCCATACCCGCATTCGAACCGATTGCAGTGCTTTAAATCAACATTTATTTTCGAGAAACATTATTAACTCTCCATTCTGTAAATGCGGCGCTGTTGAATCCAGCTACCACTATTTGTTCCAATGTCATTATTACTCAGACTTTAGAGTAACCCTTTTCAATACCATTAGCGCCCACATAAACATTTCTCTCAGAATTCTCTTGTATGGAGATGATAACCTGAGCGAAGAGATAAACAATACGATAATTGATGCAGTTCAACAGTTTATTACCGCAACAAAGAGATTTGATAACGACTAGTGTAAATTGTGTGCTTTTGTTCTTCCAGCTTCGTCAAATCCATTCCCATTCTAAAATCAGTCTTTTCCTTTATTTCTCTTCTATTCTGAACCTCATTTTGATCTCTGTTCTTATTATCTAATCTAATCTTCGTTTTATCTAGGTTAAATCTTATCGAATCTAATTTAGCTATCATAAAATAACAACTTACATATCACTGTTCTTCCACACTAAGACAAAGTGGAGTGATTTTCTTACTATTATCTATGACTATTACTTTTCTTGTACATTTAGTTGTTAATGATAGTTATATATTCGCCAACTTGTGCACAGTTGTATACCATTGGAGAGGATTTTTATTAAGTTTTTAACTTTCAATCCAATCCACCTAAATACTTTGTATGTTACACTATGTCGAATGTTTGATTCTTGAAATAAAATATGTTTAAACTAAGATATGTCGGAAATCAAAAGTAACGATCTCTGCTATTGGATGGCTACTTTGTAGAAGCAATCTTATTGATCGAATACAAACGACTTTCGATATATCTTAACTCTTTCAACACCAAGTAACTGACATGGACTGGTCCATGATATTCTTAGACCAATAAATGAATAAGAAAATTACATTCGGACCAGTTCATTTATCAAGATGGGTAATTTTGTCTAAAATTAGTAATACTACTTGCAAAAAGTGCAGATCCTGATGAGACGGCTCATCATGAGCCGGCTCATCTGGATCTACACTTTTTGTAAGCCTATATAGAGGTCTGTGGTGTTGAAAGGGTTAATTATGACAGCTTCATAAAACCCGCCTCTGTATCTTATAATACGCCCATTTATTGTATCATTAGTTTATTGGAGATCTCCACTGAATTATCTGTGTACAAGGTGCAGGCTGTGTGTGTTGGGTTGGAGTTCTCCACTGAATTATCTGTGTACAAGGCGTAGACTGTGTGTGTTGGGTTGGAGGTCTGCACTGAATTATCTGTGTACAAGGTGCATACTGTGTGTGTTGGGTTGGAGGTCTGCACAGAATTATCTGTGTACAAGGTGCATACTGTGTGTGTTGGGTTGGAGATCTCCACTGAACTAGTTATCTGTGTACAAGGTGCATACTGTGTGTGTTGGGTTGGAGATCTCCACTGAACTAGTTATCTGTGTACAAGGTGCAGACTGTGTGTGTTGGGTTGGAGTTCTCCACTGAATTATCTGTGTACAAGGTGCATACCATGTGTTGGGTTGGAGGTCTGCACTGAATTATCTGTGTACAAGGTGCATACCATGTGTTGGGTTGGAGGTCTGCACTGAATTATCTGTGTACAAGGCGTAGACTGTGTGTGTTGGGTTGGAGTTCTGCACTGAATTATCTGTGTACAAGGTGCAGACTGTGTGTGTTGGGTTGGATGTCTGCACTGAATTATCTGTGTACAAGGTGCAGACTGTGTGTGTTGGGTTGGATGTCTGCACTGAATTATCTGTGTACAAGGTGCATACCATGTGTTGGGTTGGAGGTCTGCACTGAATTATCTGTGTACAAGGTGCACACCATGTGTTGGGTTGGAGGTCTGCACTGAATTATCTGTGTACAAGGTGCAGACTGTGTGTGTTGGGTTGGATGTCTGCACTGAATTATCTGTGTACAAGGTGCAGACTGTGTGTGTTGGGTTGGATGTCTGCACTGAATTATCTGTGTACAAGGTGTAGACTGTGTGTGTTGGGTTGGATGTCTCCACTGAATTATCTGTGTACAAGGCGTAGACTGTGTGTGTTGGGTTGGATGTCTCCACTGAATTATCTGTGTACAAGGCGTAGACTGTGTGTGTTGGGTTGGAGTTCTCCACTGAATTATCTGTGTACAAGGTGCATACCATGTGTTGGGTTGGAGGTCTGCACTGAATTATCTGTGTACAAGGTGCAGACTGTGTGTGTTGGGTTGGATGTCTGCACTGAATTATCTGTGTACAAGGTGCATACCATGTGTTGGGTTGGAGGTCTGCACTGAATTATCTGTGTACAAGGTGCAGACTGTGTGTGTTGGGTTGGATGTCTGCACTGAATTATCTGTGTACAAGGTGCAGACTGTGTGTGTTGGGTTGGATGTCTGCACGAATTATCTGTGTACAAGGTGCAGACTGTGTGTGTTGGGTTGGATGTCTGCACTGAATTATCTGTGTACAAGGTGCAGACTGTGGGTGTTGGGTTGGAGTTCTGCTCTGAATTATATGTGTACAAGGCGTAGACTGTGTGTGTTGGGTTGGATGTCTCCACTGAATTATCTGTGTACAAGGCGTAGACTGTGTGTGTTGGGTTGGATGTCTCCACTGAATTATCTGTGTACAAGGCGTAGACTGTGTGTGTTGGGTTGGAGTTCTCCACTGAATTATCTGTGCACAAGGTGCATACCATGTGTTGGGTTGGAGGTCTGCACTGAATTATCTGTGTACAAGGTGCAGACTGTGTGTGTTGGGTTGGATGTCTGCACTGAATTATCTGTGTACAAGGTGCATACCATGTGTTGGGTTGGAGGTCTGCACTGAATTATCTGTGTACAAGGTGCAGACTGTGTGTGTTGGGTTGGATGTCTGCACTGAATTATCTGTGTACAAGGTGCAGACTGTGTGTGTTGGGTTGGATGTCTGCACGAATTATCTGTGTACAAGGTGCAGACTGTGTGTGTTGGGTTGGATGTCTGCACTGAATTATCTGTGTACAAGGTGCAGACTGTGGGTGTTGGGTTGGAGTTCTGCTCTGAATTATATGTGTACAAGGTGCAGACTGTGTGTGTTGGGTTGGAGGTCTGCACTGAATTATCTGTGTACAAGGTGCAGACTGTGTGTGTTGGGTTGGATGTCTGCACTGAATTATCTGTGTACAAGGTGCATACCATGTGTTGGGTTGGAGGTCTGCACTGAATTATCTGTGTACAAGGTGCAGACTGTGTGTGTTGGGTTGGATGTCTGCACTGAATTATCTGTGTACAAGGTGCAGGCTGTGTGGTTTGAGTTCTCCACTGAATTATCTGTGTACAAGGCGTAGACTGTGTGTGTTGGGTTGGATGTCTCCACTGAATTATCTGTGTACAAGGCGTAGACTGTGTGTGTTGGGTTGGAGTTCTCCACTGAATTATCTGTGTACAAGGTGCATACCATGTGTTGGGTTGGATGTCTGCACTGAATTATCTGTGTACAAGGTGCAGACTGTGTGTGTTGGGTTGGATGTCTGCACTGAATTATCTGTGTACAAGGTGCAGAATGTGTTGTTTTGGAGTTCTGCACTGAATTATCTGTGTACAAGGTGCAGACTGTGTGTGTTGGGTTGGATATCTGCACTGAATTATCTGTGTACAAGGTGCAGACTGTGTGTGTTGGGTTGGATGTCTGCACGAATTATCTGTGTACAAGGTGCAGACTGTGTGTGTTGGGTTGGATGTCTGCACTGAATTATCTGTGTACAAGGTGCAGACTGTGGGTGTTGGGTTGGAGTTCTGCTCTGAATTATCTGTGTACAAGGTGCAGACTGTGTGTGTTGGGTTGGAGGTCTGCACTGAATTATCTGTGTACAAGGTGCAGACTGTGTGTGTTGGGTTGGATGTCTGCACTGAATTATCTGTGTACAAGGTGCATACCATGTGTTGGGTTGGAGGTCTGCACTGAATTATCTGTGTACAAGGTGCAGGCTGTGTGGTTTGAGTTCTGCACTGAATTATCTGTGTACAAGGTGCAGACTGTGTGTGTTGGATGTCTGCACTGAATTATCTGTGTACAAGGTGCAGGCTGTGTGTGTTGGGTTGGATGTCTGCACTGAATTATCTGTGTACAAGGTGCAGACTGTGTGTGTTGGTTGGATGTCTCCACTAAATTATCTGTGTACAAGGTGCAGGCTGTGTGTGTTGGGTTGGAGTTCTGCACTGAATTATCTGTGTACAAGGTGCAGACCATGTGTGTTGGGTTGGAGATCTCCACTGAATTAGTTATCTGTGTACAAGGTGCAGGCTGTGTGGTTTGAGTTCTCCACTGAATTATCTGTGTACAAGGCGTAGACTGTGTGTGTTGGGTTGGATGTCTCCACTGAATTATCTGTGTACAAGGCGTAGACTGTGTGTGTTGGGTTGGAGTTCTCCACTGAATTATCTGTGTACAAGGTGCATACCATGTGTTGGGTTGGAGGTCTGCACTGAATTATCTATGTACAAGGTGCAGACTGTGTGTGTTGGGTTGGAGGTCTGCACTGAATTATCTGTGTACAAGGTGCAGACTCTGTGTGTTGGGTTGGAGGTCTGCACTGAATTATCTGTGTACAAGGTGCATACCATGTGTTGGGTTGGAGGTCTGCACTGAATTATCTATGTACAAGGTGCAGACTGTGTGTGTTGGGTTGGAGGTCTGCACTGAATTATCTGTGTACAAGGTGCAGACTCTGTGTGTTGGGTTGGAGGTCTGCACTGAATTATCTGTGTACAAGGTGCATACCATGTGTTGGGTTGGAGGTCTGCACTGAATTATCTATGTACAAGGTGCAGACTGTGTGTGTTGGGTTGGAGGTCTGCACTGAATTATCTGTGTACAAGGTGCAGACTCTGTGTGTTGGGTTGGAGGTCTGCACTGAATTATCTGTGTACAAGGTGCATACCATGTGTTGGGTTGGAGGTCTGCACTGAATTATCTATGTACAAGGTGCAGACTGTGTGTGTTGGGTTGGAGGTCTGCACTGAATTATCTGTGTACAAGGTGCAGACTGTGTGTGTTGGGTTGGATGTGTGCACTGAATTATCTGTGTACAAGGTGCATACCATGTGTTGGGTTGGAGGTCTGCACTGAATTATCTGTGTACAAGGTGCAGGCTGTGTGGTTTAAGTTCTGCACTGAATTATCTGTGTACAAGGTGCAGGCTGTGTGTGTTGGGTTGGATGTCTGCACTGAATTATCTGTGTACAAGGTGCAAACCATGTGTTGGGTTGGAGTTCTCCACTGAATTATCTGTGTACAAGGTGCAGACTGTGTGTGTTGGGTTGGATGTCTGCACTGAATTATCTGTGTACAAGGTGCATACCATGTGTTGGGTTGGAGGTCTGCACTGAATTATCTGTGTACAAGGTGCAGACTGTGTGTGTGTTGGGTTGGATGTCTGCACTGAATTATCTGTGTACAAGGTGCAGGCTGTGTGTGTTGGGTTGGAGTTCTCCACTGAATTATCTGAGTACAAGGTGCAGGCAATGTGTTGGGTTGGAGATCTCCACTGAATTATCTGTGTACAAGGTGCAGACTGTGTGTGTTGGGTTGGAGTTCTGCACTGAATTATCTGTGTACAAGGTGCAGACTGTGTGTGTTGTGTTGGAGTTCTGCACTGAATTATCTGTGTACAAGGTGCAGACTGTGTGTGTTGGGTTGGAGGTCTGCACTGAATTATCTGTGTACAAGGTGCATACCATGTGTTGGGTTGGAGGTCTGCACTGAATTATCTGTGTACAAGGTGCATACCATGTGTTGGGTTGGAGGTCTGCACTGAATTATCTGTGTACAAGGTGCAGGCTGTGTGTGGTGGGTTGGATGTCTGTACTGAATTATCTGTGTACAAGGTACAGGCTGTGTGGTTTGAGTTCTGCATTGAATTATCTGTGTACAAGGTGCAGACTGTGTGTGTTGGGTTGGATGTCTGCACTGAATTATCTGTGTACAAGGTGCAGGCTGTGTGTGTTGGGTTGGATGTTTGCACTGAATTATCTGTGTACAAGGTGCAGACTGTGTGTGTTGGTTGGATGTCTCCACTGAATTATCTGTGTAAAAGGTGCAGGCTGTGTGTGTTGGGTTGGAGTTCTGCACTGAATTATCTGTGTACAAGGTGCAGACCATGTGTGTTGGGTTGGAGATCTCCACTGAATTAGTTATCTGTGTACAAGGTGCAGGCTGTGTGGTTTGAGTTCTCCACTGAATTATCTGTGTACAAGGCGTAGACTGTTTGTGTTGGATCTCCACTGAATTATCTGTGTACAAGTGCATACCATGTGTTGGGTTGGAGGTCTGCACTGAATTATCTGTGTACAAGGTGCAGACTGTGTGTGTTGGGTTGGATGACTGCACTGAATTATCTGTGTACAAGGTGCATACCATGTGTTGGGTTGGAGGTCTGCACTGAATTATCTGTGTACAAGGTGCAGACTGTGTGTGTTGGGTTGGATGTCTGCACTGAATTATCTGTGTACAAGGTGCAATCTGTGTGTGTTGGGTTGGATGTCTGCACGAATTATCTGTGTACAAGGTGCAGACTGTGTGTGTTGGGTTGGATGTCTGCACTGAATTATCTGTGTACAAGGTGCAGACTGTGTGTGTTGGGTTGGAGTTCTGCACTGAATTATCTGTGTACAAGGTGCAGCCTGTGTGTGTTGGGTTGGAGGTATGCACTGAATTATCTGTGAACAAGGTGCAGACTGTGTGTGTTGGGTTGGATGTCTGCACTGAATTATCTGTGTACAAGGTGCATACCATGTGTTGGGTTGGAGGTCTGCACTGAATTATCTGTGTACAAGGTGCATACCATGTGTTGGGTTGGAGGTCTGCACTGAATTATCTGTGTACAAGGTGCAGGCTGTGTGGTTTGAGTTCTGCACTGAATTATCTGTGTACAAGGTGCAGACTGTGTGTGTTGGGTTGGATGTCTGCACTGAATTATCTGTGTACAAGGTACAGGCTGTGTGTGTTGGGTTGGATGTCTGCACTGAATTATCTGTGTACAAGGTGCAGACTGTGTGTGTTGGTTGGATGTCTCCACTGAATTATCTGTGTACAAGGTGCAGACTGTGTGTGTTGGGTTGGATGTCTGCACTGAATTATCTGTGTACAAGGTGCAGGCTGTGTGTGTTGGGTTGGATGTTTGCACTGAATTATCTGTGTACAAGGTGCAGACTGTGTGTGTTGGTTGGATGTCTCCACTGAATTATCTGTGTACAAGGTGCAGGCTGTGTGTGTTGGGTTGGAGTTCTGCACTGAATTATCTGTGTACAAGGTGCAGACCATGTGTGTTGGGTTGGAGATCTCCACTGAATTAGTTATCTGTGTACAAGGTGCAGGCTGTGTGGTTTGAGTTCTCCACTGAATTATCTGTGTACAAGGCGTAGACTGTTTGTGTTGGAGTTCTCCACTGAATTATCTGTGTACAAGGTGCATACCATGTGTTAGGTTGGAGGTCTGCACTGAATTATCTGTGTACAAGGTGCAGACTGTGTGTGTTGGGTTGGATGACTGCACTGAATTATCTGTGTACAAGGTGCATACCATGTGTTGGGTTGGAGGTCTGCACTGAATTATCTGTGTACAAGGTGCAGACTGTGTGTGTTGGGTTGGATGTCTGCACTGAATTATCTGTGTACAAGGTGCATCTGTGTGTGTTGGGTTGGATCTGCACGAATTATCTGTGTACAAGGTGCAGACTGTGTGTGTTGGGTTGGATGTCTGCACTGAATTATCTGTGTACAAGGTGCAGACTGTGTGTGTTGGTTGGAGGTCTGCACTGAATTATCTGTGTACAAGGTGCAGACTGTGTGTGTTGGGTTGGATGTCTGCACTGAATTATCTGTGTACAAGGTGCAGGCTGTGTGTGTTGGGTTGGATGTTTGCACTGAATTATCTGTGTACAAGGTGCAGACTGTGTGTGTTGGTTGGATGTCTCCACTGAATTATCTGTGTACAAGGTGCAGGCTGTGTGTGTTGGGTTGGAGTTCTGCACTGAATTATCTGTGTACAAGGTGCAGACCATGTGTGTTGGGTTGGAGATCTCCACTGAATTAGTTATCTGTGTACAAGGTGCAGGCTGTGTGGTTTGAGTTCTCCACTGAATTATCTGTGTACAAGGCGTAGACTGTTTGTGTTGGAGTTCTCCACTGAATTATCTGTGTACAAGGTGCATACCATGTGTTAGGTTGGAGGTCTGCACTGAATTATCTGTGTACAAGGTGCAGACTGTGTGTGTTGGGTTGGATGACTGCACTGAATTATCTGTGTACAAGGTGCATACCATGTGTTGGGTTGGAGGTCTGCACTGAATTATCTGTGTACAAGGTGCAGACTGTGTGTGTTGGGTTGGATGTCTGCACTGAATTATCTGTGTACAAGGTGCAATCTGTGTGTGTTGGGTTGGATGTCTGCACGAATTATCTGTGTACAAGGTGCAGACTGTGTGTGTTGGGTTGGATGTCTGCACTGAATTATCTGTGTACAAGGTGCAGACTGTGTGTGTTGGGTTGGAGTTCTGCACTGAATTATCTGTGTACAAGGTGCAGCCTGTGTGTGTTGGGTTGGAGGTATGCACTGAATTATCTGTGAACAAGGTGCAGACTGTGTGTGTTGGGTTGGATGTCTGCACTGAATTATCTGTGTACAAGGTGCATACCATGTGTTGGGTTGGAGGTCTGCACTGAATTATCTGTGTACAAGGTGCATACCATGTGTTGGGTTGGAGGTCTGCACTGAATTATCTGTGTACAAGGTGCAGGCTGTGTGGTTTGAGTTCTGCACTGAATTATCTGTGTACAAGGTGCAGACTGTGTGTGTTGGGTTGGATGTCTGCACTGAATTATCTGTGTACAAGGTACAGGCTGTGTGTGTTGGGTTGGATGTCTGCACTGAATTATCTGTGTACAAGGTGCAGACTGTGTGTGTTGGTTGGATGTCTCCACTGAATTATCTGTGTACAAGGTGCAGGCTGTGTGTGTTGGGTTTGAGTTCTCCACTGAATTATCTGTGTACAAGGCGTAGACTGTGTGTGTTGGGTTGGATGTCTGCACTGAATTATCTGTGTACAAGGCGTAGACTGTGTGTGTTGGGTTGGAGTTCTCCACTGAATTATCTGTGTACAAGGTGCATACCATGTGTTGGGTTGGAGGTCTGCACTGAATTATCTGTGTACAAGGTGCAGACTGTGTGTGTTGGGTTGGATGACTGCACTGAATTATCTGTGTACAAGGTGCAGAATGTGTGTGTTGGGTTGGAGTTCTGCACTGAATTATCTGTGTACAAGGTGCAGACTGTGTGTGTTGGGTTGGATGTCTGCACTGAATTATCTATGTACAGGGTGTAGACTGTGTGTGTTGGGTTGGAGGTCTGCACTGAATTATCTGTGTACAGGGTGTAGACTGTGTTTGTTGGGTTGGAGTTCTGCACTGAATTAGTTATCTGTGTACAAGGTGCAGACTGTGTGTGTTGGGTTGAAGTTTTGCACTGAATTATCTGTGTACAAGGTGCAGACTGTGTGTGTTGGGTTGGAGGTCTGTACTGAATTATCTGTGTACAAGGTGCATACCATGTGTTGTGTTGGAGGTCTGCACTGAATTATCTGTGTACAAGGTGCATACCATGTGTTGGGTTGGAGGTCTGCACTGAATTATCTGTGTACAAGGTGCAGGCTGTGTGTGGTGGGTTGGATGTCTGCACTGAATTATCTGTGTACAAGGTACAGGCTGTGTGGTTTGAGTTCTGCACTGAATTATCTGTGTACAAGGTGCAGACTGTGTGTGTTGGGTTGGATGTCTGCACTGAATTATCTGTGTACAAGGTGCAGGCTGTGTGTGTTGGGTTGGATGTCTGCACTGAATTATCTGTGTACAAGGTGCAGACTGTGTGTGTTGGTTGGATGTCTCCACTGAATTATCTGTGTACAAGGTGCAGGCTGTGTGTGTTGGGTTGGAGTTCTGCACTGAATTATCTGTGTACAAGGTGCAGACCATGTGTATTGGGTTGGAGATCTCCACTGAATTATCTGTGTACAAGGCGTAGACTGTGTGTGTTGGGTTGGAGTTCTCCACTGAATTATCTGTGTACAAGGTGCATACCATGTGTTGGGTTGGAGGTCTGCACTGAATTATCTGTGTACAAGGTGCAGACTGTGTGTGTTGGGTTGGATGTCTGCACTGAATTATCTGTGTACAAGGTGCATACTATGTGTTGGGTTGGAGGTCTGCACTGAATTATCTGTGTACAAGGTGCAGACTGTGTGTGTTGGGTTGGATGTCTGCACTGAATTATCTGTGTACAAGGTGCAGACTGTGTGTGTTGGGTTGGATGTCTGCACGAATTATCTGTGTACAAGGTGCAGACTGTGTGTGTTGGGTTGGATGTCTGCACTGAATTATCTGTGTACAAGGTGCAGACTGTGTGTGTTGGGTTGGAGTTCTGCACTGAATTATCTGTGTACAAGGTGCAGACTGTGTGTGTTGGGTTGGAGGTCTGCACTGAATTATCTGTGTACAAGGTGCAGACTGTGTGTGTTGGGTTGGATGTCTGCACTGAATTATCTGTGTACAAGGTGCATACCATGTGTTGGGTTGGAGGTCTGCACTGAATTATCTGTGTACAAGGTGCATACCATGTGTTGGGTTGGAGGTCTGCACTGAATTATCTGTGTACAAGGTGCAGGCTGTGTGGTTTGAGTTCTGCACTGAATTATCTGTGTACAAGGTGCAGACTGTGTGTGTTGGGTTGGATGTCTGCACTGAATTATCTGTGTACAAGGTGCAGGCTGTGTGTGTTGGGTTGGATGTCTGCACTGAATTATCTGTGTACAAGGTGCAGACTGTGTGTGTTGGTTGGATGTCTCCACTGAATTATCTGTGTACAAGGTGCAGGCTGTGTGTGTTGGGTTGGAGTTCTGCACTGAATTATCTGTGTACAAGGTGCAGACCATGTGTGTTGGGTTGGAGATCTCCACTGAATTAGTTATCTGTGTACAGGTGCAGGCTGTGTGGTTTGAGTTCTCCACTGAATTATCTGTGTACAAGGCGTAGACTGTGTGTGTGGGTTGGATGTCTCCACTGAATTATCTGTGTACAAGGCGTAGACTGTGTGTGTTGGGTTGGAGTTCTCCACTGAATTATCTGTGTACAAGGTGCAGACTGTGTGTGTTGGGTTGGATGTCTGCACTGAATTATCTGTGTACAAGGTGCATACCATGTGTTGGGTTGGAGGTCTGCACTGAATTATCTGTGTACAAGGTGCAGACTGTGTGTGTTGGGTTGGATGTCTGCACTGAATTATCTGTGTACAAGGTGCAGGCTGTGTGTGTTGGGTTGGAGTTCTCCACTGAATTATCTGTGTACAAGGTGCAGGCAATGTGTTGGGTTGGAGGTCTCCACTGAATTATCTGTGTACAAGGTGCAGACTGTGTGTGTTGGGTTGGAGGTCTGCACTGAATTATCTGTGTACAAGGTGCAGACTGTGTGTGTTGGGTTGGAGTTCTGCACTGAATTATCTGTGTACAAGATGCATACTGTGTGTGTTGGAGTTCTGCACTGAATTATCTGTGTACAAGGTGCAGACTGTGTGTGTTGGGTTGGAGGTCTGCACTGAATTATCTGTGTACAAGGTGCAGACTGTGTGTGTTGGGTTGGATGTCTGCACTGAATTATCTGTGTACAAGGTGCATACCATGTGTTGGGTTGGAGGTCTGCACTGAATTATCTGTGTACAAGGTGCATACCATGTGTTGGGTTGGAGGTCTGCACTGAATTATCTGTGTACAAGGTGCAGGCTGTGTGTGTTGGGTTGGATGTCTGCACTGAATTATCTGTGTACAAGGTGCAGGCTGTGTGGTTTGAGTTCTGCACTGAATTATCTGTGTACAAGGTGCAGACTGTGTGTGTTGGGTTGGATGTCTGCTCTGAATTATCTGTGTACAAGGTGCAGGCTGTGTGTGTTGGGTTGGATGTCCGCACTGAATTATCTGTGTACAAGGTGCAGACTGTGTGTGTTGGTTGGATGTCTCCACTGAATTATCTGTGTACAATGTGCAGGCTGTGTGTGTTGGGTTGGAGTTCTGCACTGAATTATCTGTGTACAAGGTGCAGGCTGTGTGTGGTTGGAGATCTCCACTGAATTATCTGTGTACAAGGTGCAGGCTGTGTGTGGTTGGGTTGGAGATCTCCACTGAATTATCTGTGTACAAGGTGCAGACCATGTGTGTTGGGTTGGAGATCTCCACTGAATTCGTTATCTGTGTACAAGGTGCAGGCTGTGTGGTTTGAGTTCTTCACTGAATTATCTGTGTACAAGGTGCAGACCATGTGTGTTGGGTTGGAGATCTCCACTGAATTATCTGTGTACAAGGTGCAGGCTGTGTGTGGTGTGAGGTCTCCACTCGGTACACAGTGTAGGAGAACATTATAACATAACCTTCACAGTCGAAGGTTCGAACCTTGTCAGGCGTTGATTCTGATATGGCCGGTTGGTTAGCCACCAGCTATTTAAAAATGATCACTGATTGCCTATCAGTCTGGCAACTGGCCTGCAAGGATATGATTCAGGAAGTACTGATGTTTATAATAGGTGTCTCATAATCAAGAAATGGCAAATGTGAGATGGTACGATGGTCGCCAAATCGGACTGGTGGGATTTCTCCAGGTACTCCGGTTTCCTGCTACATGAATGGCCACATATTATATGCTTTCATCCTAGCCAACGAGTGTGATTAATATAAGTTGTTAAAATCATTGTAAAATAAATAAAGTTTAATAAAAAAATAAAAACATTTCAGGTCCTCCTTTATTTTACATTTATAATAACTATGATTCCTATTTTTCAGATCGGACCATCAGTACAGTTTCATCCAGGGAAGAAAGTTTCCGTGACGATGGTCCGGGAGTCGTCTCCCCTTTTGTGCCAGTCCAGGGTCAGCGGAGAAACATGGGAGAAAGGTCGCGTAGAGGTCGCAAACCTGAACAAGGACAAATGACTGAAAAACAAAAAAGTTGTAAGCAACAGTGATTAAGGAAAGGAGAGAGTGAAATGGTTCTCGGGTAAAAGCATGCCAAGAC
Organism: Archivesica marissinica; assembly: GCA_014843695.1. Taxonomy (NCBI): domain Eukaryota; kingdom Metazoa; phylum Mollusca; class Bivalvia; order Venerida; family Vesicomyidae; genus Archivesica; species Archivesica marissinica. The sequence goes on from CM026401.1 coordinate 2,901,918, forward strand.
TACCGAAATAATGTATCATGAATAGTCATGTTAAATTGTGTCAGTAATTAATTGATTGTGTATACTGTTTTGGAGCTAAATATATTGATAGTTGCGGTATATACATGTATATGTTATTGCCCTGCTGTGTTTGAAGCCTTGCTTTGGAGGCTCATGTTACATTTACGTTATGTATGTAAATATTTGGGGGTTCGTAATGACATAATTGTATATGGTGTATATACGTGATGGAATTGAAATACTTCATTGGAATAATCTCAAGTAACGATATAGATACTTACATGCCAATCCAATACATACTTTACTTGTTGATTGCCAAGTACATTCCAGTACCGTATACACCTGGCCACAAGTCTACTTGTAGATTGCCAAGTAAATTCCAGTACCGTATACACCCGACCACAAGTCTACTTGTAGATTGCCAAGTACATTCCAGTACCGTATACACCTGGCCACAAGTCTACTTGTAGATTGCCAAGTAAATTCCAGTACCGTATACACCCGACCACAAGTCTACTTGTAGATTGCCAAGTACATTCCAGTACCGTATACACCTGGCCACAAGTCTACTTGTAGATTGCCAAGTAAATTCCAGTACCGTATACACCCGACCACAAGTCTACTTGTAGATTGCCAAGTACATTCCAGTACCGTATACACCTGGCCACAAGTCTACTTGTAGATTGCCAAGTAAATTCCAGTACCGTATACACCCGACCACAAGTCTACTTGTAGATTGCCAAGTAAATTCCAGTACAGTATACACCTGGCCACAAGTCTACTTGTAGATTGCCAAGTAAATTCCAGTACGTATACACCGCCACAAGTCTACTTGTAGATTGCCAAGTACATTCCAGTATCATATACACCCGGCCACAAGTCTACTTGTAAGTTGCCAAGTAAATTCCAGTACAGTATAAACCTGGCCACACGTCTACTTGTAGATTGCCAAGTACATTGCAGTACGTATATACCCATCCACTATGTCTATATGGGCTCCCACTCATGCCTGGTGGTAGTCACTTAGTGAACATGCTTGGCTATATCTATGTGGTCTTCTATCTACAGGATTTTGACTCATATAACCCTTTCAACACAAAGTAACCGACATGGACTGGTGCATGATATTTTTAGACCAATACATGAATAAGAACATTACATTTGGACCAGTTAATTTATCAAAATGAGTAATTTTGTATAAAAATAATAATATTACATGTACTGGCAAAATGTGCAGATCCTAATGAGACGGCTTGTCATTAGCCGGCTCATCTAGATCTATACATTTTTGTAAGCCTATTTAGAGGGTCTGTGGTGTTGAAAGGGTTAAAGAATAATGATTACTAGATTAGTGTACACATGTCCTCCACATTCCAAGCCTATTTAGAGGGTATGTGGTGTTGAAAGGTTAAAGAATAATGATTACTAGATTAGTGTACACATGTCCTCCGCATTCCAAGCCTTTTTAGAGGGTATGTGGTGTTGAAAGGGTTAAAGAATAATGATTACTAGATTAGTGTACACATGTCCCCCACATTCCAAGCCTATTTAGAGGGTATGTGGTGTTGAAAGGGTTAAAGAATAATGATTACTAGATTAGTGTACACATGTCCCCCACATTCCAAGCCTATTTAGAGGGTATGTGGTGTTGAAAGGTTAAAGAATAATGATTACTAGATTAGTTTACACATGTCCTCCGCATTCCAATCAAAAATACATATCCAACAGATAAATATTCCAGTTTATAGAATACATATTCCAATTTAAAGAAATTTTCCAACATTTAATTGTCCAGTTTTTGGAAATATTCCAATTTATAGAAATAATCCAGATTATGGATATTGTCCGATTTTTATAGACATATATGTGCAAACAGATACAGCAACTACTCTGTTCTGTGCAAACCGATACAGCAACTACTCTGTTCTGCGCAAACAACTAATCTGTTCTGTGCAAACAGATACAGCAACTACTCTGTTCTGTGGAAATTTGATACAGCGAAATTCCGTAGTAAGATGGTTTCCTTCGGTTACTTCAATGAGAGACATCAGGTCAGTTATTGCCCCTGAATACTCTCCAACAGTATGTAGGTCCTCTTAAGTTGCTTCCTCTGTTTTTATCGTTGTTTCCTTTACACAACATGACATCAATGTTCTTCCACTTTCTCATCTTATGAGTATTATGTTAGTATATCTCGACAGATATCCTACAGTATATCCAATGGGTACAAAATCTATTTTTTTTATCAATTAATTAACATGATTTGGATAAAATCACATTTACCATAACGCAACATCCGGTTAGGGAACAGCTGTAAAAACAAAGGATTCCAACTGAAAGGACCTCTATACATATAGGGATAAATCAGACATTTATCTGCCATGGGACATAATAGAATAGCCAGCGATGTCCCTCATTGGTTGTTGTGTTTCGTTGCGATGTTTTGTTACAATATCGAATTACATAGGATAATCTACCTACCTGTAAATTTATGTGTTGAAAACTGATGCATCTTAAAACAGATTATTTATGTCTATATAAATAGTAGGCCTATGGGACCAGTCACATGTTTTTGTCTGTTTTAAAACGTGAGACATGTTCGATGTAAAACGGTAAAAGTTCAATGTACATCAAGGTTATAACCAAAAAGTGTGTGTTGCAATTTTGAATTTGAAATGAATGTATATTTTTGGTGCAGTAGAATAAATTATTATGCTTTCCGATGAAGTATAGAAATTTTGCAGTGAAATAAAATGTGTTATTACACTTCACACTGCATTTCTTGATACACAATTTGGCTAATAGCAATATTATCGCACATTGCAAAAAGTCGATAATTTCGCAATCCATTTTGTAACGATCATTGTCTAGCGTGCTGCGTAAAAGTCGGCGTTTTATGAAATACCCGGAAGTAGCATCTGTCAACACAAATTAATGACGTTTTGCGTATTTCCTGCAGAGAATGTAAAATGGCTGAAAAAAATATGTTCATGTCCATCAATGAAAAGAGCGTTAGCCCTAAGACATGTCGGCCTACGTCACCTCGGCGTTAAGACATGTCGGCCTACGTCACCTCGGCGTTAAGACATGTTGGCCTACGTCACCTCGGCATTAAGACATGTCAGCCTACGTCACCTCGGCGTTAAGACATGTCGGCCTACGTCACCTCGGCGTTAAGACATGTCGGCCCCAATATTGTTTTTACATTTTTCTGGTCAAACAAATGTTATTATTTGAGATAAGTGGTACACTAATATATATATATTGAATATAAGTTATCTGTTCCACATATCCAGTGCTGCCATTGGTCGCATGTTACCTGTAGTGGTATATAGGGATACTTATACTGTCTCGCTATAGAGCTAGCTTTTATAGCGACGCGGTAGAGTGTTCACTTTCAGGTAATGGAGGATCAGGCAGTTGTGGGTTCGAACCCCAACTTGGGCGTTGTTACTTTATACTTCAAGATGACACTTGATACAGAGACGTTATGATCATTGTGTATTTGGTGATTGTTCTATACTTTGGGTGAGAAGTACCAATTATTGTTCTCTCATACATAATACATACTTAACGTCTTAATCGCCTAAATTAATGAACAACAGTTACTTCGATTACTGCATTTTCTTGTAACAATGTGCAAGGGTTTTACCAAAAGATGTACTGTGTGGGTTTTAAGTTTATTTATCGTCACTACCGGTTGCATCGCTCATATGGGCAACCGGTAGCGACGATAAATAAACTTAAAACACAAAGCTGATCATTAGGTCATGTAACAGACGGATACGTAGTCCAGTGGTTAACACGACGGAATGGAAATCCAGAGATCGCATGTTCGATCGCCGTCTGACCATAATAAAATTAACAGTCTTTCAGAAGGTGTCTCTCGTATTAAAATTATATATTTTGTTGAAAAGGTGTACTCACCAAACTCACCATTCATTGCCTCCCCTAATGTAGATATAATGGAGCCTGCCCAGGAAAGGTGTTGTTAGGTAAACTGCCCACCGGCGATATAGCCCAAAATGGTGCTGATGCAGGCGTAAAACCCGAAATATAACATAACTAATGTAGATATATTTCTATATATTTAAAGGTGTTTGATAGATTGAAGACTGTGCATGATAGTACCGTACACCCAGCATGCATACCACATGCTAAGATAAATGTTGCATTGTGGGAAACGTCATCTGTTATGTCATAGCATAACTATTAACTGTGCTTGTAAAAACTAAAGTAATTCAAATGGGGTTTTTTCTCTCACAATTTCAGAGTTTTCAAATATCATAATTATTTTGTGAATCATCAATGGTTTGTTCACCGACATGTTATATCTTGAATGAAATTATTGTTATGAACTAGTTGATTCGCGGATTCACAGGTCGTCATTGACGATCCGTGAATATGAAATCCAACCCCATTTGTATAGCATAACGAATAAAACATTCAAATCCACACTTACGTACAAAAATACGCTGCATATTCTGCAATATTTAGTATTCAAGTGAGCACATGCGCCAATGAGGGTTATCTAATAAGTAACCGCCAATAATAGTATATGTGTTTTACGTTTATTTATCGTCGCTACTGGTTGCCCATATGAGCGACGCCTCCTGAAGAGATTACTCATCTTAGATTTTTGGAGGATAGTGCAATGATACAGACCAATTCCAGAGTCTCCTCTGGTTCTTTTACATGCACAGTGTAAAGCACCGACACGAGACCTCGGTTTTACGTCCCATCTGAAAGACTGTTAATTTTATTATGGTCAGACGAGGGATCGAACCTGCGATCCCTGGATTACCAGTCCAGCGTGTTACCACTGGACTACAGAACCGTCTGTGTTAATAATACCATACAAATGAGGGTTATCTAATAAATAGCCGTACTTTCACAACATTGTCATGCTCCAATGCATTTTCATTGGATACTAAAAATAAAAATAGTCATTTTTTGCCAGTTGTTAAATTGATATTATATGTTTTAATTTGCATTTTTGTTCGTCATCGTCCCTTGTTATTTTGGGGCGATGCATCCAGAAATATATATATATATATATATATATATATTTGTTTTTGTATGTTAGTAATAGATACAGAAGAAACCCAAATTCCAGAGGTATCCATGGTTAGTTTGCATGTCTGCTGTACATAGGACCTCAGTTGATAGGGAAACAAATCTCGTGATCCTTTGATTTGGGTTATGTGTTAACTGCTGAACCACTGATACGTACCTGCTCGACTACCGATTAGCGCAGTGGTTAGCACGCTCGCTTCTCACCAATGAAACCCGGGTTCGATCCTCGGACAGGGAAGTATGTGAGATGGTACGATGGTCACCAGATTGGACAGGTGGGCTTTCTCCGGGTACTCCGGTTTCCTCCCACACGAATGACAACATTTACGCTTTCATCCGCGCCAACAAGAGTGATTAATATAAATTGTTAAAACTTGCTTCGCAATCGTTGTAAAATAAATAAAGTGTAAAGGACATTTAAAGTATTCACACAGAATGTACATTGTGTACTGCATTTGATTTGATTGTCCATACGAGATGCTTACAAATTACAAGACTACATTTGACCCCTTTTGGGGTTTTGTTCAATCTATGTGTTATTAGGCATCCTTTGCATACGATTAAACACCACAAAACATTGAGTACATGCTATATTAATCACCAGGGAAGCGTTTTTAGCTAATCTTGCTGCAATACCTGCTGGTATATTGCGTTTGATTTCAATAAAATATTGTTTACATGCTATATTAACCACCAGGGAAGCGTTTTTAGCTAATCTTGCTGCAATACCTGCTGGTATATTGCGTTTGATTTCAATAAAATATTGTTTACATGCTATATTAACCACCAGGGAAGCGTTTTTAGCTAATCTTGCTGCAATACCTGCTGGTATATTGCGTTTGATTTCAATAAAATATTGTTTACATGCTATATTAACCACCAGGGAAGCGTTTTTAGCTAATCTTGCTGCAATACCTGCTGGTATATTGCGTTTGATTTCAATAAAATATTGTTTACATGCTATATTAACCACCAGGGAAGCGTTTTTAGCTAATCTTGCTGCAATACCTGCTGGTATATTGCGTTTGATTTCAATAAAATATTGTTTACATGCTATATTAACCACCAGGGAAGCGTTTTTAGCTAATCTTGCTGCAATACCTGCTGGTATATTGCGTTTGGTTTCAATAAAATATTGTTTACATGCTATATTAACCACCAGGGAAGCGTTTTTAGCTAATCTTGCTGCAATACCTAATATATACAATATATTGCGTTTGATTTCAATAAAATATTGTTTTTTATGTGTACATTTATTTATCTGATATTTATCGATATTTATCGACGTGCCCTGGTTAATTGTCTCCAGTATTATATTAGTCATTTATTTTTCTGGAGGAGTGTAAGATACAGAGGATGATTCAATTCCAGAAGTATCCTCTCGTTGTATACATGAAGCACCGATACATGATACCTCAGTTTATAGTCCTATCTGGAAGACCGTTAATAATATAAAGGTCAGATCTGGGACTGAACCTGCAATAAAATCACTATTAGAGATATACAATTTACATATTATGGTGTACTTATTTGTGTGTGCCTATTGTAGAATATGTATAAACACCTGTCTCATTTTTGATTTTTGAAGAAGACCTGTTTATTTAATAGATACACATTCACTTGTGTATGTGAATTGGTGTTTTGTATTCTAAGATGTTTGCTTAATTCATTTTGTTAATTATTTGTAAATTACTTTTTGAAAATTACTTTTTGTAATATTACTATAAATGGACCAGTCAGTTGTAACGCCGACTACCACATGACATGGCCATGAACATGGTGGAACTGTTTACTTTTCTCTCATCAGATCCTGGGCCTGTGTAGATTTACTAGCCCTGTCCTACAATGCTGAGACAGTTTCCTAGTAATGGCCTCGGTATGGGTAGAAATTAATGCTCGGTATGGGTAGAAATTAATTCTCGAGTTATGCTCGGAAAATCCCAACACAATGGTTGTTTGGTCCCTACCATTCCCCATTGCAGGGGTAGGGGAGAGTGTACAGATACAGTTGCAACTGATTGGTGCATAGAGTTGTGTTGTATATTTTGACCATCAGTGCAATTTCATAACACTGAGTTTTCACAATATATATATTTTTTTATGATTATCTAACTTGAGTTTTATGTATACAATTACAGAGGTTGTTTGAAGGTTGACTTTACAATATTGCATGCTAATTTGTACTAGAATGTACATACTATAAAATAGATTTGGTATATATTTAACAGACTTACTCATAATCATCAGGGATCATTCTAGAGGGCGATGTGGGCGAAATAGTCACCCTAGGGACCCTGATTTCGCCCTCTGAGGGCCCCACTTCTCCCTTAAACAAACATTATATATATTTTTTGGTTTTTACGATTTTCAAACAGTAAGATACACTGGCCCATTATAAAGCACTCCTTCTATTCAAATGTTGTATTTAATGGTTGTACTGTGCATTTTAACCCTATTTTGCAGAAGTATATTAAAGAACACCATTTAAGGAAGCGAGCACGCGCTTTCTCACTTCTCCCAAAAATTCTGACCTAGAATGAACCCTGATCATATCACCTGGACCCATACACTCAGATACATTGAGTAACGTCCATGCAATAGTTGGCGCCCAACGGGGGACAACAATAACAAAAGAGCTCACCTAAATGAGTTTTACATTCGGCTGCTACGATTTATGATATAAGATGTTAAATACAGCATTGTAGGAATACATCATTATGTGTATGGGAACTGTGTATGATGATTGGTGTGTATGTGTGTGCGTGCTATGGTTTACAACTGAATAATATTATACATATAATACATGTATATGATTATAGAAATGTATAGTTCTATGGGTCAGCTGGCAGGATGTGACCCAGCGTTATGTCCATTAACTGTCGCAATGGAGTGAGTTATCGCGGTGGAGAGAGTTATCGCGGTGGAGTGAGTTATCGCGGTGGAGTGAGTTATTGCGGTGGAGAGAGTTATCGCGGTGGAGTGAGTTATCGCGGTGGAGTGAGCTATCGCGGTGGTGTGCGTTATCGCGGTGGAGTGAGTTATTGCGGTGGAGTGAGTTATCGCGGTGGAGTGAGTTATCGCGGTGGAGAGAGTTATCGCGGTGGAGTGAGTTATCGCGGTGGAGAGAGTTATTGCGGTGGAGTGAGTTATTGCGGTGGAGTTAGTTATCGCGGTGGAGTGAGTTATCGCGGTGAATTGAGTTATGATAATCTTGCATGATTCACAGGCATAGTTTAGGCTATGCATAACATATCTCGTAGATTGTCGATTATTTGCCCGATAAAATACACACGACCCATAAATCGTTTGTAATTTGTAAAATATTTTATAAATGTTTGATATGCGTTATTCAAGCAGGTTTCACTTCTATGCATCATAATATTGTTACTTCGTTGTGTAACGCTTGGTGGCGGCTTATTGATAATATTTCAAGTTCCTCTGCCTGAGCCTCTTATATGTGAGTGTGCGTCTGTATGTCTCTATGAAACTTACTTCATTTGAACGTTTGCCATCATTACAAACGAAACAAAAATAATGATTTCTTCATAACTAATGTGTTCACGATTCAAATAAGCATGTTATTGCACATTTATTAATTTCACATACATGTATAAATACGCATGTGCAAGTTTTTATTACATGTGTATTTTTTTTTTAGCTCACTTGAATACAAAGTGCCGGAATCGTGTGGCATTAACTGAGTTTTTGTGAATGACCACATTTACGCTTCCATCCGCGCCAATGAGAGTGATTAATATAAGTTGTTAAAACTTCAAAATAAATAAAGTTTAAGAGTTTTTATGATCGTCCTATCTCCCGGTATCGTGCGGCATTAACTGAGTTTTTATGGTCGTCCTATCTCCCGGGATCGTGCGGCATTAACTGAGTTTTTATGATCGTCCTATCTCCCGGGATCGTACGGCATTAACTGAGTTTTTATGATCGTCCTATCTCCCGGGGTCGTGAGGCATTAACTGAGTTTTTATGATCGTCCCATCTCCCGGGACCGTGCGGCATTAACTGAGTTTTTATGATCGTCCTATCTCCCGGGATCGTACGGCATTAACTGAGTTTTTATGATCGTCCTATCTCCCGGGACCGTGCGGCATTAACTGAGTTTTTATGATCGTCCTATCTCCCGGGATCGTGCGGCATTAACTGAGTTTTTATGATCGTCCTATCTCCCGGGATCGTGAGGCATTAACTGAGTTTTTATGATCGTCCTATCTCCCGGGATCGTGCGGCATTAACTGAGTTTTTATGATCGTCCTATCTCACAGGATCGTCAACATTTTGCTTCAAACGACATCTCATCCTTGACTAGTCCAATAATCATGAAACTTCATAACCATGACCATTTGGTGATCCCTTTGCAGGATTGCTCAAATTAGGTCGCTATGTCTTACAATTATGGCAAATTAGTGGTAAAATTTCAAAATTCTTCTCCGAAAAAATGAAATTTGAAATCCGGAATGCATCATTACAGACGATAGTATGCTCAAGCAGTTTCGATGCGTACTTGTACTTGCGAACATATTTGTCAACAGCAGCGTGGAAGGTATTGATCTGTATTTCCTATAGAATTATAGAGTAAATCTCTAAAAAAAAGCCGCACATATCTTTCATATTTGCATGTAGCATCACCAAGTGAACCTCTACAAAGTGTGCTGAAATTGTGATCCTGTGGTCATATTTAACCCCACTATATGTATAGTTTGCTTTTATACATGTAGGTTACATATATTAAGAAAACAACAGTTACTGTAAAAAGTTTCATAATTCTTATGCCCTTTTCCCCATATATTGTATGTTATATGGTAAGCAACATTTTCGTCATACAACATGCATGTAGACAGGATGAGTCTGTTCTCAAAATAATATGGCAAACATTATTATTCCGACGACCGGTAACATGCGTGATTGTACATGTAGATGTACGTATGTTGTTTACTTTGGCACTGTCGTACCTGTTACATATACCAGTAGTAGTACAGATACCGCATAACCACCCATCGGTATGTCTTTCCGAGATTCCTCTCCGAACCATAAGTTCACTACTTGAAGACATGCAGATACGAAACAAATTGTGGATCACAATCTAAAGTGTATACTTATTTATTTATATTTACGACAATTGCGAAAAAAGCATTAACGACTTCTATGAATCACTATCATTGGTGTGGTCATTCGTGTGGTAACCAGAATACCACCTGTCTGACCTGGCACGCACCGTACGGACTTCCCGGTCTGAGGATGTGAGTGTGCTATGACTATTGCGCTCAGACATCTATTGTTAACGGTTTGTTGCATACCTCAATATTGTTGATGTGAGTGACCTGAACCTTGTAAAATATTGTTGATGTGAGTGACATGAACCTTGTAGTATATATCACAATCTTAATGGCTCGGACTCAATTTGCACCTGTAGCGAACGTTCTACCACTGCGCTATCACAACATCCACACTATGTTTAGGGATGGCTGTGTATTGCAACTATAACGGTTCAATGGGAGACCTATTCAACTAATATTAAATGAATTTGACGTATCTAGTAGGTTTGAAACGAATGTGCACACTGCCCGAACATATTGTATAGCCCTTTGAGCTTTTCAACTTCGGTGAGCAATCCACTTGAGTGTCTTCATGGCCCTCTTGTTTTGTTTTGTTACAAGAACCAATTTCTATTTCGTTTCTTTGAAATAATTGCTTGTTATGAACGTTGAATTAAAATATATTGAACAGTTTAACTGTGTTTAGAGACTTCCGAGTGATGTTTATTTTAGTTCGGTTTTTCTACCCTAGAGACGTCCATGGTCCGAGTGGTGTTTATTTTATTTCATTTTTTCTTCCCTAGAGACGTCAATTGTCCGAGTGGTGTTTTATTTTATTTCGTTTTTTCTTCCCTAGAGATGTCCAATGTCCGAGTGGTGTTTATTTTATTTCGTTTTTATTTCCCTAGAGACGTCCATTGTCCAAGTGGTGTTTATTTTATTTCGTTTTTATTTCCCTAGAGACGTCCATGGCCCGAGTGGTGTTTATTTTATTTCGTTTTTTCTTCCCTAGAGACGTCCATTGTCCGAGTGGTGTTTATTTTATTTCGGTTTTTATTCCCTAGAGACGTCCATTGTCCGAGTGATGTTTATTTTATTTCGGTTTTTCTTCCCTAGAGACGTCCATTGTCCGAGTAGTGTTTATTTCATTTTTTCTTCCCTAGAGACGCCCATTGTCCGAGTGGTTTTTATTTTAGTTCGTTTGTTCTTCCCTAGAGACGTCCATGGTCCGAGTGGTTAAGATCATTGATCTGAAATTATTTGCCTTGCACCACTGTAGGTTCGAATCCTATTGGAGGATTTGAATTATTTCTTGTGAGGAAGCTATCCAGCTGGCTTGCGGAAGGTCGGTGGTTATACCCGGGTGTTCATCTTGAAATGTACATCTCCATATAGGTTATTGGGAATGTATTGCAAATCTTATACTAGGCAAATTTATTGTATGAAGCATCAGCTAAATGTGCTTTAACCCTTTTTATGCTAATATCCTACTTTATTAAAGTTTAACATTTTTATATATTTTACAACGATTGCGAAGCAAGTTCTCTACAACTTATATTAATCACTCTCGTTGGCGCGGATGAAAGCGTATATGTGGTCATTTGTGTGGGAGGAAACCGGAGTACCCGGAGAAACCCACATGTCCGATCTGGCGACCACCGTATCATCTCACATACGTCCGAGGATCGAACCCGGGTTTGCATTGGTGAGAAGTGAGCGCGCTAACCACTGCGCTAGTCGCACAGCCTGTACTACTTTTATTAATTGATTATAGAATATTGTCTGGAACGTGACGTCATTTGCTAGTCCAATACGCGCATGAATTTGCCAGTATCGATGGTTATTATGCTTAGGCCAAATTTGTATTGAATTGAAAATTTGAGCTAGTTCAGAGAGCTCACATGGATTTGGGAGAGCTCTCTGTGATGGTCACATTCAAACAGGGGGCGTAGCGTATATCTCCGGAACACCACCGGAGTCCGTAGGACTCTGAGCCGCCTCCTTGTCCCCAGATCTCGGGGAGTGACGGTAAGACCCCGTCTGGCGTGAGCCGTGGGAGCACCGCACCGACTGCGGGCTGGTCTCCATCGAGTTTGAACACTCGGGCGGGTAGGGTTGATGTTCAACGGGCTGCGGACGCGGTCTGGGGGCGTGTCACTCGGGCTAGTCACCTGCGATAAAATACGAATTTTGACCCGGGTATATATACAGGGAAACAAGAGAGGCTCATTACAG